>VWZL01004247.1:131886-273404 GCA_013396915.1 Stercorarius parasiticus | reverse complement strand
GCAAACTTGCTGAGGGTGCACTCTATCCCCTCATCCAGGTCAGTGATGAATATATTGAAGAGGACTGGACCCAGTACTCAACCCTGGGGAACACCACTCATCACTGACCTCCAACTAGACTCTGTGTCCCTAATCACGACCCTCTGAGCTCTGTCTTTCAGCCAGTTATCTATCCACCTTACTGTCCATTCATCTAACCCACTCTTCCTAAGCTTCCCTATGAGGATGCTGTGGGAGATCGTGTCGAACGCCTTGCTTAAGTCAAGGTAGACCACATCTACTGCCCTCCCCTCATCTATCCATCCAGTCATGCCATCATAGAAGGCTATCAGATTAGTCAGACATGATTTCCCCTTGGTGAATCCCTGTTGAGCACTAAAGGCCTTCAGATTAAAGGCTTTGTTAGATCCCTGTTACAAAACTGAGTGTTTCCCCAGCATCACTCCTATGCGATCAGTTCAAGGTGAGATGGAAAACTTTGGATTAAACTGAGGCTGTAACAACTATCTCTTGGGTCTCAGTCTAGTGCTTCAGCCAGGCGGTTTTACCCCAAATGCACTGTTACGATCTCACCATGACCAAGAAGTACCCACAGGTACTTATGGTAAGCCATGGGAATAAAAAAAGAGTGAGAATGTAATCAGATAAGCGGTAAGTGCTTTAACTGTGAAGAACAGTCTCATACTGTCTATAATCTATACCTTCTGAGTGAGATCAGCACTTACTTGTAAGCAGTTTGGTGGAAGCTTAGCTTGTGCACTGGACAAGCCATTCCTCTTCTGGCTTAAATTTTGACATATTTTATTGTGAGTCATCAGCTGAGAGGTAATATAAGACTGAACAACTGTATTTTATTATCATTTTCACAGGATTTCAGTCTCCTGAAAGTTTAAAATTATGTCACTTTCCCAAAGAAAAAGAAAGAGACACTGTTTCCCAATGAATGGGATGTGTGAATCGGGGGTCAGAGTCAACCAGCTACAACTGGTAGCTGTCTAATGGGGGGTGAATGATTCTCATTGGAAGAAGTGACTCAGAACAGGCTTCTGGTTTATTTGACACTCAAACTAGTGAAGTTTCTTAACAAATTTTTCTTTGTTCCTCACAGCTAGAAAAGAGTCAGAAAATCATCCGTGCAGAAGTAGCTTCTGAAAATAATTTTTAGGATTGATTCTAACTTTGCAGCAGTGTAAATGCACTAAAGTCAGTTGAGTTATGTGAATAAAGACCTGTAACAAATTAGCTCAGAAAGATCCTAGACAAGCAGAAATACCAGCAGTTCCAAGAAAATAAAAAAATTAAAAAAAAAGAAAAAAAAAGAAAAAATATATTTCAGGCAATTAATTTATTAAATCTTGTGTTTGTGGCTGGTGTAGAGTGAACAAAATACAGATTTTGTATTTTACTTTCTTTTCATTTAAGTTGACTCATCTTTTTTGCTGAGTATTTTCTTTCCCTTGCATTTATTTGTTCCTGATTTGCAAGTATATAAGAAACCAGACCCAAAAAATCTTCCCACTTTTTTGAAGTTGCTTTGGTAATACGATTCAAGCAAGTGTTTGGTGAAGCTGGGCGGAAAGAAGGATGATAGAAGGAGTAAGGGAGATGTAGGATGAGTTCGGTTGTTCTCAATTTCTGCCATTTTAAGACTGGAAATATACATGATATAATTCATAAATTGGTAAATGATTCTTCTTACTTGATTAAAAACAGTTTGATTTTTAATTATAATCA
The DNA here is from genome assembly GCA_013396915.1 of Stercorarius parasiticus. Taxonomy (NCBI): domain Eukaryota; kingdom Metazoa; phylum Chordata; class Aves; order Charadriiformes; family Stercorariidae; genus Stercorarius; species Stercorarius parasiticus. The sequence goes on along the minus strand of VWZL01004247.1, from coordinate 271,670 downwards.
AGAGACAAGCCAAAAGAGAATTTTCTGCCCTTGCTTGGCTGAGCTTTGGTGACATCAAGCTCAGAGAGAGAGAGGTAGAAAATACTTGGTGCATTCAAATGAAAAATGTCCAGTTCCAATGCACAGATTTCCCCGAGACTTTAATAGTTTTAAATTTTAATGAGGGAAGAATTTTTATCACTCCAAGGAGTGCTCCCATGGCACTTCTAATGTTACATCATTTAAAGACTGTCTTCACAGGAAAATTGGCCAGCAGAACTCTCGCGGGAAAAGTATATCACATAGCCATAGTGATGTAAATCCCTATGCAGGCATTTTCTGCACAAATACAAGTGCCTTTTTCACTGTAGTTTGTCACTTTACCAAATTATAACGAAGATCTGCTGGTCTTGCTATTGTAATACAGTAATACCTTTGGAGTCCTGCTGCTAATTTCTCCTTAAAAATAAGACCAGAGTAAGACCAGAATACTTATACTTGTTTGGTGATACAGTTAAACTGCGGAACCCTGATTCTGGTATCACTTGTCCTAATCTACAACACAGAAAGCAGTGTGATTCTACTAATGTGGCTTCTCTAGTTACAGGATCCCAACAACTCCCCTGTTACATCTTTTTTTGTACAAGTCATTTTTGGTATGTATGCCTAAATATAGATGCTTAGAAAAACAAACTGTGCTGAAGGGAATTTTAGCATCTTCATGGACAAAAATAACTCAGCAAGAGAATAATACATAATTCGATCAGATGGATTGCTTAAAAAAGCTGTCATTAAGCAAAGAAGCAAGAGAAGAGAGACAAAACTACACATTCACACAGGCAATCATAAAAAAATGTAAGATTTTCAAACAAAAAATTTATTTTGTGAAGCTACATTGGGTGCTCGTGAAAGTAATTAATGAATGCTTCGATTAAGTCAAAAGAAAACCATTGAGATCAGAGTTTGAGAATGTCTGAAAGAGGAAATAGAGGTGCATAAGATGAATGGCATGAGAATAATAACTGACCTAGCTAGTGAAGCAAAAGGAGAAGTGATAATTCTGGACTAAAGGAGAATGAGAGCTGCCTCCTCCTGCTGGTAGACTGAAAGAGCGTGAGTGGGAGCTTTACTACAAATGGAAATCTAATATGTGACAATTCTTAATGCAACAAGAAAAATAAATTAATTTATGCTTTGAAAACAAACCTGGAGCACTTTGAAAAAAAAAAAAAAACAACTGGAGAAAAAGAAAAGGAGAAAAAAGCAAGTTCTGAGAGCTGTTGAGAAAGTGAGATGGAATACGAAGGATTAAAAGTGTGACAGAAGAAGCAATTGACGAATGGAATCATGTGAGTAACGCTCATTCCTGGAAAAGGATAACTGAGTAACTCCAGAAAACTGATGAAGCTACACTTGCTTGTTCATTAAAATTGATAGAACTGTGATATTACTTCTTAGAACTAAAGAGACAAAAGGAAAAACAAGTTGTCCCTCACTGACAGATTCTGATTGTCCTGTAGAGCTTAGCTGCCATGTAAATTAGCTAAAACTCGGGCAGACACAGTAACATCGTTTGAGTCTGCTAATTATTTGTACTGTTTATGGCAAGTGTGCTCCATTGGGTGCAATTATGATTGTTTATTGAATAATTGCTGTCCTTGTCAAATGTTTGCTTGAATATTTGCCTGCACTGTATAATATTTTTACTGAGTAATTGTCGGCTGTAGATAATATCTTTACTCAATAATTGCCTACTCTGAATAATGTTTTCACTGAATCATTTCCCATTCAATGCAATGTTTCACTGCATGATTTTCTCTTCTGAGTCATGTTATTGTAAGTTAGTTGCTGAATTACATATAAAGTTACTGTTAGGTCAAATCTGGGTTTGTCTAAGTGCAGTGCATTTTGATAATTTCTCTTCAAAGCCTGTGGTGTAGTGGTGTTATTTCCCTTTTAGATAAGGTAGAAAGGGGTAGCAGTTGGAATTCAGTATTAGAGAGGCTGGAGAGCGAGTTAATGTACTAATAGAAGGAGGATGCTTTCAAAGTCGGGGATGCCAAAGAGTGAAAAAAGAGCAAAAGTGTGCAAAAAGAGTAAGGAATATAGGGGAGATAACTGAAATCTGAGAAAGGAATGCTAGGTGAAGGGAAAAACAGACAAAAGGAAGAAGAAAAGAAGACAGACTGTAAATGAGTAGGCAAAGAATCAACCCCAGGGAACAGTAAAAAGCAGAATGAAATGAAAGTAATATGTACTAATGATGCAGACATAATGGTCAGCCTGGCATGCTCACACATTACCTCTGAATTAGAGTAACCTTATAAAATTAACAGCTAATACTTTGCAGTGGAGGGAAGAATAAATGTGTTAAACACATCCTAAGGTACTAATGCTGGAGTCCCTGTTGCAGGCTTCATTGCTTTCCCTTTTTCCTTATTCACCCTTCGGATCCACTTTTGCAAGACAAAGAGACTGGACTGGAACGCAGCTGGGCTGTTGTGGAAATAGCTAATCTGACAAGGAAATTTCCTCTTGGCTTGGGATCACCATGGACTCTGTCTTGCCTCTGACCATGCTGGTGGCCGGACTGGAGCCAGACAAGAACATCTGCAGATCCCACCACCTATGCTGATGCACGCGTATGAGAAACTTCTGTAAATTCTACTAATTTGTTACACTTCATGCATTTGAGCATTAATTTTATTCTCCCCCTGTAATTTCTCAGTAGATCACAATAAACTGATTCAGCTAAAATATGTTACTCTTCCCTGTTCTTTTTACAGAGTGGAAGAACATTCCATTCTAATATGTAAATATGCATTATTACGGTCTATTTTAGTTGGGATCTATTCCTGCTATAAGTCGATTGACCTGACATGACTTTCAAGATCAAAGATGAATTTTTTCATTTCTTATTCTGAACTTCTCTTTCGCATATGCTTCTGTAAATGAATTCTACTTGTTTCCTTGTTTCCTGTCAGGGATGATATTGCTCAATTTAGTTTTCTGATGTCTCAGAGCTATACTGCAAAATCACATGAAGAAATAACTAATATCTGAATGTTATTTTGAGAAACAGTCTAATAATTATTTTCTTCTTTAGCTTCCATGTCTACACACCTTTACTATGGATGTTCGGTAAAAGTTTTTGCACAAGAGAGTACTTCCATTGTATTGCAGAATTTAGAGATGATGGCTATATAAAACAATGAGGATTGGAGGTACCTAAGATGTACAGTTCTTCTCCCATGGTTATTATATTGCTTTATAAATCATTTCTATATCCCATATGAAAAGAGAACATGGGCAATGTATCTGATGACAAAGGAGTTGCACTGGTATTAGAACTCCTACCTATTTCTACTTTATTCACATTTTATAACATGAATTCGATATGCTCATTATTTTTGAATGACATTAATAAGTTCTGAAAACAGGTCTAACAAGACTAGCTTTGAGAGCTTTGAAACGGTAAGATTTAAGACAGAATATGCTGTAAGTGCTGCAATGTTTCCCACCTAATTATATGAGAACACCTGGTGCTGGATTCCATAAAAAAAATTTATATCAGGCTTCTATACATTGGAGTTCTGTGCCAAGGTGCACAAGAAACCTTCTGAAATATATAGTATGAGCCTTATCATTTCAGTCTTGCTCTATAGCTGTTGGATAGACATCAGTAAATATAACGAAAAAGGGTGTACATTTCCTTGCTTCTGTGTATTTGGGATAACTCATTGGAAGCCAACCACGTTTGTACTCTGAGCTTCCAACTGAATATTTTTTGTGTTACGTGACTTCTTGAAGAAATAGTGATAGCCATTGAACATTACCTTTCTAAACCATGACTTAATAACAAAACCGAATTTTTTAAAACTTGTCACTTAAAATCATGACAAAACTTTTCCTTACTCATGAACTTGACAAGAAAGCCTAGGAAGAATCTGATGTAGCAGTCTCTCTATATATAAAAAGCCAGTTTAGCTGTATTTTAAGCTCTATTGCAAGGTCCGCTGCATGATTTAAACTGCTGGTTTAAATCACTGTCCAGTGATCAGATAGCTGATAGAGTAGCTCATTGTATAAACAGAATTAGGGAAAACAGAGAAAAGGCAAAACTAAATAAGAAGGAACAAGTTATTGACAAAAATTGTTGTGAGCACTAGCCGTGTCAAGAAACGTGTCCATGTTTTGGGCAAACACGACAATTATAGTTGAAAAGCCCATCAAATTAAAAATAAGAGAGCCTGTGTTCTTGTAGAGCAAGGGAAGAAGCAAAAGGTTCCTTGTACCACAGTGGCCTCAGTAGAATAGTGAAAACTGATGAATAATGATCCTCCGGCAAGGTTTTATCATGTCCTCCACAGAGGAATAACATTACAGGAACATTTTGCAGTGTTGAAAGGCAAAGAGAGAAATAGAAAAAGCCACAATGGTCCTTCAAATATGATATAGGTCTTTACCCCTCATCCAATCCCACCATCCTCCATGGCGTAATGGCATTAAATGAACACTCTGCAGTGTTGAAAGGCAAGAACGGAGATGGAACATGCCGGAATGCTCCTCCAGATCTGATACAAGTCCCAACCCCTCATCCCATCCCCAGGTGAATACAGCATACTGCGGTCTTTCAGTGCATTATATTTTTCTTCTCCCAGAAACAGACTGTTTCATCCAGCTCACCAAGTAGACCCTTTGAGGGATAGCCACCACTTCAACCTTCAGTTATGAAAAGCAAGGAAAATGTCTAAATTTAGCTTAATTGTGTATTTTTTCAGAACACCAAACAACCTCAAAGCTTATATTTAGGACATAGAGGCAGTATGTATGTAATAATACACTTACCAAGGGTGCAGGAGAGAAGAAGCATTACCTCTAGCTTGGACACAAGGACTTTGGAACTTTAGTTGGTTTTTGAACCTGCTGATCCCGCAAACTACTTACGGAAATAGGTTCAATTTGAGACTTGGCATGTATCCTGCGACACAAGTGATTGTATGGATCATTAATGCACAATGTGGCCATGACACTCCTGGGAAATTGCTTGCAAAACACCTGCTTGTTGACAGACAGTGTTAACTGAAGTGTTTGGTGTGCTTATTTAAAATCATTTTACAGTGGAGCCTCAAGAATAGGTAAAGAATTATGAGGAGTGCCGGAAGATCACACAGCAACAGCATTGGCAGATGTGGTAGCACACCCAGTCATACAGCCATTCACACGGACCATAGCTGGACTCAACTTTGCATAGTCCTATGCAAAGAAGAGAAGAGCTTGCTATCCTTGGTCACCATTTCTTCTCTGATACTATGACACCAGGAGTTACTTTCACAGTTGTTTTGAAATAAGTTTTTTCTAAAATTATCTGGTCCTCAAAAATTCCTAAATGGCAATGATTGTCAACGGGCAAGTGCTGACTTTTATCACCATCTGCTAAAAAAGATAAATCCTGCAGAGAATTTTCCTGCCCTTTTGCTTGGACATTCAAGACCAGTTTCTCATCAGCCTTAGAGGCGTGCTGTGCCACTCTAATAGTACAGGGAGGCCACAGGTCTGGTGAATCCAGCTGGCACAGGATTTTTCAATCTAAGGAAATCTCTTGTTGGCTGACAGCCAGGGTATATAGAGCAGAAAGTATCATTGGACAGAGAATGGTAGACTCACGAGGGATTTCAATATCTTGTGGCATTTCCGATTTGTAACACAAGACAGTTTGAAATTCTCTGCCAAAGGAAAGAGTGCCCTGGATCCAAGGCAACCCATAAGGATTGCTGCAGAGTTGCTGGGCCAGGTGCTTGCCGATGTTCGGCTGGAACAGCATCAAGATTGCACCATCTCATTTCAAGTTTGATAAATCAACTGAGAGCAAGCTACATCTGACTCTTGCCAACTACAGCAAACTTAGTTTCCTGTTCCTTCACAAGACGTGGGGTGGGGAATCAGATTGTAATTGTGGTTTTTCAAGCAGCCTTGGCTCAGAGTTATCATGAATTTTCCTCTGAAACCTTATCTGAAATACTCAACGCCCATTGGTGGGGTCTTACTACTAGGTCTATTTAAGCTTAAGCCTCTTCATGAGGTATTACCTTTGTCTCAGTCAAGACCTTATCCTTTTTTATCCATCAACTTGGACTCATATATAGCTTTTTTTAGTTTCACAGCCTCATCTACTATCTGTCCTCAAGGGATAAGATTCCACTTCAGAAAAGCCAGATTCAGATGCAGTGTTATTGCCATGCAGCAAAATCACAGCCATGCAACCATACCTGAGAACTGACTGCTGAACGCAGGCTTTTTCCTAGGATACAGCTGACCTCAGTATTAACATATCTCTGTGGCAGTAACCAACTTTCCTGCATGTTCATATGATTAGCTCCCGGTCTTGCCTGGAACATCTATGCAATACCATTAGTAATACATAATGGGAATAACCTGAAAAGATATGGATTAAATTAAGAGTGGGGGGAGGAATAATATAGGTATCTAAGTCCACATATCTACCTGCATTTTCTAGTTAGAAACTTAATGGGTATTAGTTTCTACCACAAAACTTTAGTCTCAATTAAATTAAAATTTCCTATACAGCTCTCTGTTGCTCATCAGTAAGAAAATTGTGCTGTTATTACTCTGATACTTGAGGATAAAACATACTGCAAATGGCCATCAATGCTTTATTATAAGTGACAATAATGATGGTTTCTTGGCAAAGAAGACCTGCATCTAAATGTGCAAGAGCTTGTGGCTCCTAAGGATATATTTAAATCTGAGCAGTCTTGAACAACTGGAATAGTTATCAAACTGACAACATGACCATTTTTCTTAGAGATTAAAATGGCATATTGATGATGATTACTTTAATCTCATTTTAAGTACCTCATAAAATGCTTGAGAGGTTTGAAGCAATCTTGAGTTCAGAAGTTTTCTTCTAATTACAAGCCCTGTATACAATTTGCTAAAGATGATCTACTGTCATTTCACTCTGCCTGGAGAAGGACATTGTAGAGTAGAAAGGGTAAAGGAGAAGCATTCACAGGCTGACCTGGATTCAGAAACAGAGCACCCACATTCATCTTTCAGAGTCTGAAACTGAGTAAGCATAAAATCCTCCACTTTTCTAAGGTCTGGACACCTCTTCCAAGATCTGTGGTCTTTGTTTCACTTCTAAAGCTGTCTAGGGTTCCCTGAACTTATTCACTCAGTTCAGTGAAATTATTCTATAGAAGTCACTGAACAGCACGATCCTAGTTCGACACGGTGATTGACATCATTCTTCCTTAGACTATCTGAATGAGTAAACTGGTGCTCCGTGACATTTGCCACTGGTTTTCCCACATCCTTTCATTTCTCCAAGTCTCCTGTCATAGGAGGGCATTTGTGTAAGTGGTTCAGCATTCCTTGATGGGCAAAAACTCTGGGAATGGGAATGGTCTGAAGAATGTAACCTAGCAGATGCTAAGCAGCACAGCTGAAAGTTTACCCTGGTCTTTGAATGTTACTGTATCAGTAAACAGTTTGCAATAGGGAACTGTTCTTAAGTCGTTAAATACAGAGAAGTAGGGCCAAATTATGAATTCTTCATTATCCGCCCGCCCCAAGGCTGCCATGTGGTGATCTGAAAGCTCCCTTTTGGATCCAGTAAAATGGAGTATGGGATAAGACATCTGATGTCATTCCCTAGATAAGGAAATAACACTGACTGAGGATGGTATGTCTGTTAAATTCCTTTAAATCAATGAGTTTGAGTTCCTTCTGCCAGCTCCCATTTGCAATGCTTTTTACAAAAACAATTCAGTTTGCGCTGTCAGTCTCCTAATCACTTTTGCTACATCTATTCTTCCTCCCAATCTATAATTTTTTTCATGGTTTTGTTGTTCTGTTTTGTTTTGTGGGGGGAGGTCCTACCTCATAACTACATTTTATTCTTCTAATTCCCAGATTCTGACTTCTTTCTGTTTTGGAAATATTTGGAAAACTGCATGTACTGCAGACTTATAATAAACAATCATAGGCCTCTGATAAAAATATTAATTCTGGACACTCTAGACCATAGCTTTTACTACTCCCCACTTAATCACTTTTTTTTAGTTCAGCTGTTAAACTTGATCCTTTTAAAATTAAAGCTTACCTTCAAATAGATGAGTAGGGGTTTTTTGCTTGTTTTCAGTGGTCACAGTGTGCATGATTTACTTGTGCTTTTTCTAAAACAGACGTTTTGAGGCAGGCAGCAGATTTACAGACAGCAGGTCAGATGAACAGAGTCCAGATCTAGATAGCGTAGTTTCCAAATCCACTTGATTTATGATGGAACTCTAGCCCATTTTTTTTTCTCAGATTTTTAGACTGCCTAGTGCTAGGATAAACTATAGCTCCTACACAGCACAGAGGCATAGATTCAGCTAACTGCAACAATGCAGCTGTGATGATCTTCATTTTATCAATATTGTTGAAAATTGACCTTCCTAAAAGAATTGTCCAAACTTAACTAAGAAAGAAGAGAAACAATGAGAATTATTATAGCCAGCCATGAGAATTATTATTATCCAGTTTTCTGTTAAGTTTATTTACCCAGTTGAAATCTCTCTTGTTTCAACTTGTGCCTGTTGTCTCTCACCCTTCCACCATGCACCACTGTGAAGAGTCCAGCTCCATCTTCTCCATAACCTCACTGCAGGTACCAGGGGCTGCTGTTGCATTCCCTGAAGCTCTCTTCTCTCCAGGCTAGGTCAGCCCTGGTACCACAACCTCCCCTCACAGGGCAACTGCTAAGCCCTGACTGAACTGGTGTCCCTCCACTGAACTTGCTCCATTTTACTGATGTCTTTCCTGTACTTGGGGGCCCAAAACTGGGTGCAGTAGTCCAAATGTAGTTTAATGAGTGCCAAGTAAAGAGTAAAATCATTCCCTCTGATCTGCTGGTTGTGATCCTACTGATGCAGCCCAAGAAGTTGTAATAACCTGCCATGCTGCTGGGGCACACTGTGGGCTCCTATTCAGCCCACTGTCCTCCACAAACACCAGGGCCCTTCATGCAGAGCAGCTCCCTAGGCACCCAGTACCAAGCCTGCCTCATTGCCAGGGGCTCTTCTTCCCCACACAAAGGACTTTACATTTGTCCCCATGAATTTTGTAAGATTTCTGCTAGTGGATTCCTTCCGCCTGTCTAGGTCCCCCTGGATGTCAGCCCTACCCCTTGACTGGATCAACTGTCAGCATGGTGTCATCTGGAAACTTGACAAGATGTCAAGTCACCTCCTTCAAGATGTTGATACAGTTATAAAATAGAACAAGTCCATTGTGGTACTCCTCTTGTTACCTGCTGCCTGATAGAGCATGACCCATTAAGCACTGCCCTCTAAGTCTGATAATCTAACCAGTAGTTTCCATCCATCCAGACCATAACATCCCAAATTGGGTATGAGAATATTGTGGGAGACAGTGTCCAAAGCCTTGCTAAAATCAAAGTAAATCATGTTCACCACTCTTCCCTTGTCCACAAATCCAGTCGTTTCATCACAGATGGTAATCAGGTTGGTCAAGCATGATTTACCATTAGTAAATATATACTGACTTAGCAGCAACCTTCTTCTTGTCACCAGAAATGTGTTTCAGGAGGAAACGCTTCTTATGTTCCAAAAAACCAAACTGAGATTGACCAACCTCTAGAACTCTGCATCATCCTTTCAGTCTTTTTTGAAGATGCCTTTTGAAGAAAGGCAACATTTGCCTTTCTAAAGTCAGAAACCTCCACTGATCTTTAAAAGACAGTGGCCTTGCAAGGACACCCACCAGTTTTTACCAGGGACTTGGATGCAGGTCTCGTGGACATTTATGGGTCAAGTTCTCTCAAATAAGTCTTGACTTGAACTTCGCCCATTGCTGGTAGCTCTCTCCTTGAACCCTGCCTGCAAGCACAGAGGCCTGGGAGACTTTCCTGGTGAAGACCGAGACAAATATGGCATTGAGTACTGAAGACTTACCTAGTCTCCATTCACCAAATTGCCGGAATCATTGACCAATGGGTCCATGTTTACCTTGTTCAGCTTTTTCTACTAATGTATCAGTAGAAGCTCTGCTTGTCATCCTCAAGGCCTTGCAAGCCTTAAATACAGCTGAGCTTTGACTTTCCTAACATCATCCCTCCATAGCCAGACAGTGTTTCTAAATTCCTCATTTACAGCCTGTACTGTGCTTCCACATTCTATATACTACCTTTCTGCACAGGAGCTCCACCACCAAGAGGAATTTGCTGTTTATTCAAGTTGGTCTCCTGGTACCTCTACTGCTTTTCCTGAGCATTGGGATGGACTGTTCTTGCATCTGGGGGAAGGTGTCCTTAAAGGCCTGCTAGGTTTCCTAAGCTGTTTTGCCCTTCAGAGCTGCCTTCCAGGGAACCATAGCTACCACGCTTCTGAAAAAAATGTAACCTGCTCCTTTGAAGTTCAGATTCAGCTCTGTTGAAGTTGGCAGGAGCCAACTAAAGTCAACACCTGCATGGGTGTATTTAGAGGCTTATCTTGGTTACATTTCAAGTTCAGCAGTGGGAGATTCCCCAGCAGGACCAACGGTCTTCCTTGTCATCACAGTGCTCCCATTTCCTAAGTGTTTGTCAACATTTTGTTCTGGAACTGGAACAAGATAGTTCAGCTGGAGCAAGTAAAACCTACCTCTTCTCAGACCTGAGGCAGCTCTTGTCAGATGTGTTCTGATGACCTGAAAAGCACATGTATGTCAAGTGGTCTTGGGAGCCAAGGATTGACTTGATATTGGAAGTTACTACAGGGCAGCTAGATTTGGCCATGAAGTGAGTAGGTTATGAAGTGTTTCTATGAAGACAAAGTAACAGGAATTATGTCAGTGTGGGAAAGCAACGGAAGATTGGCGAGGAGGATTGTAAATACGCTCAAGTGACCTGCACCTGGGGTGCTGGAAAGCACATATATCACACTAATTGTTATTCAGTCTTGGGTGCTTGCAAGGAAAACACTTGTACTTAGATAATTTAAGTCTGTGATGGGCTCAGGGACACCTTATGTAGCCGCTTGAGAATCCTGGTCTGTTGTGGAAGAAGATCAAAGCACAGTGAGAAAGCTATGCCTGTTTGAACCTTTTAAATACCAAAAAGAACAGGGAGTCCGTGCGCACTCTTGCTAACAAGGTCTCTCTCGCTGCAAAGGAGTCTTGCTAACAAGAACTCCCTCGTGTGCCACAGTGCCTGCGTCCCTGCTTGCCTGCCTCTGCCCAGGTGTTGCTTCAGAGATTCCCCGGTCTGTGCCTTTCATCCGTGGTTTGTGGTTGCTCCTGCGTCCTGCCTGCATCGGCTCACACAGTCAGTAACACATTTTCCTAAAAAAAAAATGCTCTAAATTTGCTTGATTGTAAAACTCTGGACTGAAACTTTAAGGGGGAAGGACAAGAAGGACTGAAGTAACATTGTGCTGCAAGCAATGCATCCCCACTGTCTTCTTCTTTCAAGCATATAGTATCACAGATGTTTCTTAGCTGTTCTGATGCCTGCAAAACAACCAATTTTGTCAGCTTTTCAGTGAATCTCTTTTAACTTCAACGAGTTGAATGTCAGACCTCAGCAACAGAAATGACCGCAAACTTATCCCCAGATAACTAGTCAAAGGTAATGAAGGAAGAGATTATAAACATGGCTACAAAGGGGAGGCAAGGAGCCAAGTGGAAAACAGACAGCTCAAAGAGAGCAAACACACAGAGGAGCACAAGATTGATCTACCAGGTCATATCAAGGGTTCTTAACCTGTTTCTGACACTGGTCACAAATGGATGTCTTAGGAATAGGAATCTCTCAGGCTCCAACAATTTGCAACTTGTAAACTTTAAGACAGAGGTATTGTTTTTGTATTGAACAATCCTTAATCATTGTGAGGGCTTTTGGGTTTTTTTCTTCCAGTTCATTGTTGAATCAATGTTAACTTTTGGCATATGCAACGTGTTTTAGTAAGGAATTCCGCAACTTATTTATATGCAGTGATAGATAGACACCTTCCCTTGGTTATTTTGAACATCCCATCTCACCTTGCCCATTAAAAACTCAGAGAAGTGTGTAAGCTTGTAGTATCCTCCCTCAGACATCTGTCATCTAGACTGAAGAGTCCTATTCCATTTAAATGTTTCCTGTAAAGATGCCATTTCATAACTGTGACCGCCTTTGTAACCATTACGCGAGGCAAAGCAAAGTTGCTTTACAGTGGGGAAAAGGTAGAGGTGAGGGAAGTCCTGAAGAAGGCTTGGGAGAACAAATATCTGGAAAGATGTGAGACATTTCAGACATGAAGGAAAAAAGCAGAAGGGAATGAGAGAAGGTTGGGTTGTTTCCTTATTTGATTACAACACCATTAATAGTGTAGAGTTACAGCTGCAAACAGCTCCAACTACAATTACAGTCAATTACTACATTTGTCTTAGAATACTGCTTTGATCAAGAAGCTACCATATTAGGATCAAAGACAAAGTAGAAAGCTTAAAAGGCATTAAAAAGACCTTCAAAATATTGCTTGTGAGTTAACGAAAGTTCCATAAGTGTTATGATTTGAAGTTTTGACCTTTTTTGCCTCTATCTTGTTTCAGATTTTTCCCAGATGACCTTTTGGAGGTCATCTCTGCAACGGATAGTAATATTTGCAGCTAGCTGTGTTGTTTTCATTTCTCTCTAGAGCATCACATGCTATCCAGACTTGATATCAAATCTTTGGACTTTTTGCACTGCTACTTTAATTAAAACAACAATTATTTTATTTATTAGTTGTAACTCTACTTTCATGTAATGTATTTAAATTGTGAATAAACTGACTTTTGTTTTGACATTGCTGCATTGTAACAAATTGAGTTTGCTGTACATTTTCTCTGAGTGATGGCTTGCAAAAACTGTTTTGGCATTTTGAGCTCTTTATTCTTTAATACATATAGTTTTATCAAGCTCATAAATCTCTCTCTAAAAACAATAAAAGCAAAAGTAATGAATGATTCTGTACTTTCATTCATACTAGTGCGGTTCTGTTTTCTAAAGAAAAAAAGTTTAAACTTTCATTAGAATCCTGGCACGAAAGCTGCACATCATGGGCAGAATCAGAATATCATAGAAAAGCTGAGATGCAAACTGCAGGATATTTATTCAGCATTTGGAATTATTATTCATTCAGGAACTACTTATAGAGTGTTAACGCCTGCTGGCGAGCTCTCCTTACTGCAAGCAGTGTCCACGGCTTCAGTAAGATCTTGCATAGCTAAATTTTTAACTCCCATGAGTTAAAAAGATTTAAAAATATTTTTTTTTTTAAAGTAGTAAAATCTCAGGAACAAAATATCATGAAAGATAAAAATCGTATCTCATAGAAACAGTCAATCAAGTTGCTATAGTCTAAGCCATGTCATGAATCAATGACATAGCTCACATGGATGTCCCTCCAAGCTGGACTCTGGGGCACTCTGTAGTCTGGTAGCCACTACTGCCATTCAGCATTAAATCCCATTTCTTTTGTGTTTCTAGATTAAAAGGTGATATCCATTTTCCAGACCTTCTCCAACCATCCCAACTGATAACAGGTTTTTCCAACAGATATTGGATTGAGATCTCTATCCGCAAGAGCTACACATATGCAGTTGAACTGTGTCCTCTACTTGAAGACAAATTACTTAGAAGTACAGAAACTGAGGCATGAGCACTGAATATATATAACAAATTGTTATACCTTTCGTGCTGTGAAGTCATCCTGCAAATAGTTCTACAAAAAAACCCAGGGAGTTTAAAATTTCTGTACCAGTGCTAAGCAAAGATAAAATTATTCATCTTACACAAATACGTTATTGAAACCCATGGATAAGATTCACTCCTATATAGACTAATGTATAGATCTTAAAGGGATTGGTTAGCATGGAGCTTAAATGCCCTAAAGTGGAAATCCTCTTTCCAATCTTGCTCATGAGAATGGAACTGAGAACAGAGAATGTAAAGTCACTTGAAGAATTAATATTCTAAATCCACTTCCCCGAGAAGACATCAAGTCACACCCTACGCTATTCTTCACTTGGCCACTTTCATATTTGTCTCTATCCCTAACATCAGCCAGGGGGATTTACCCTTCTCAGAGTTAGAAGAGGCTTTTGCAAACTAAACTGTATGCTAGTAACTGCTAAAAACACCCACAAGAAAGAAAATGTCTGCCTTACCAAAAGATCATCATTTTTTTTGTGTGCGACTGTGTGCAGACTTCTGAATTATGCATAAGTCTGAAAGGCAATACAGATGTTTCTATGTAAATACAAACATTTTTGAACGGAGAAGCAAAAACATATGAGGACAAGGTCCTTGACCTGAAGATCTTACAATCTGAAGAAAGGACACATAAAAGGTAAGAACTCTCAAGGGCAGACAGGGGTGGACAAGAAAGCTGAATGCAAGGTTAGTCTGACTTAGAATTTGATCAGTGGAAAGCCAGGTGGATTTAACAATAATAATTTTTTGCTTTCATTCAAAAAAACCCAGACTAAACGATGTAGCAATGGCTAGCCGAAGCTTGCACAAGCACACAATTTAGGAAATCATCTCTGTGATCAAGTTCATCATCGGTTCATCAGTCCAATGTACTAGATTGCTTCCTCATAAGATCCATCTCAATGAACTAATCCAATTGCATCTTAAAAATTAATTGGATTTTCGATTCCCCTTAATCAGACTAGAGAGGCAGTGGAGAGTGCAAGAGAGAGAAGGCGGCAGCTCAAATCACCTTCCTGTACTCAAAAATCAGAGAGAAGCTAATATCCCAGATATCTGGGGTCATGTGAGTGGTCAGGGTTGCACCAGTAAAGTGAAAGGGAAACTGAACCAGGTGTAGGAGAAATACAGTTTCCTCCCAGTAAATCTGCACCCGAACAGTTATTCTGGAAACCTGGCCATAATTAATTACTCGCCCGGGTGGGGCAATATGAATGGAGAGAGAGAGGATATTAGTTGGTAAGACCTAGGGAGGGGGGGAAACAGGTTTCTAAGGTCCTATGTGAGGGTGAGAGCCCATAAGTCCTTCATTAATAGCAGGGGTCAATACAATGAAGTATCCTCAGAAGTCAAGGAGGGCAGCGGTGCGCTGGATGAGGGCTTTTCCCTTTGCATTTTGTCTTTCAGGTGAGGGATGTTTTTTGACATGCTACATGATATCCATAACCTCTGAATCTTACAAGATATTCTGAGGGAGGGAGGGAGAGAGGACAGGACAGGATAGACAAATTGTAAGCAAAAGTGTCATTTTCTATATTGTTTGCACGATATTGGTAGTCACTGCTGCCATTGTGTGTCTTGGCTAAAAGATATAGATCAGTTCTCATAAGAAGTGCCAATAGATTGATCAATTATATAATGAATGACAGACTGATTTATGTCTGTACTGACTCCAGTCATGAGTTAGGAAGGCACTGTTGCTAGGAAGCCAAGAGCAGTGGGGATTTCAGCTGCAGCAGGAAAACCTGGATTCATCATGTTGCACTTTCTAAATGGCTTTTAACTCCTCAGAGAAAGCACATTTGTTTTTCCGGTCTGTATATTTGACTTCTTCCTCTGACAGATATACAGAAAACTGCCTAGGTGAATGCATGACCTTACAATATAATCACTCACAATGAATCTTTAAAAATTAATTAAACTCTCTCTGAAAGTAGCACTTTTGCCCTTGCTCCAAAGGTGTAATATGCCTTTTCAGCCCAACACCTGGCAATTAATATAATCACAGAGTTAAGCTGATACCAGAAAGAAGAGAATAATCTGGGATCTTAAACCTACCCTTAGGATCTAAATAAAGAGCTGCATTTTTCAAAGGAGCTGAGCAATAAGCAGCTGCAGTATAAGTCAAAGAAAGAGATCTGAAAATAAAATCATTAATTTCAGTACCTAAATATGAATTTGAAAGTCAATGCAATGTTCGAAAGTCAATGATAAGAACATTTTAAGTACTTTTAGCTTAATAAATCTAACCTTAAGATCCTGTTTTTCTACAAGTCGTATCTGGAAGAGCTTAGCCTTTCACAGCTTCTGAGCACCCAGTGGTCCAGCTGAACACGCTGTAATTCATAGGCACTCAGCTTTCCTCAGAAGGCCAAAGGTGTCTCAGATTAGCGTTACAGAAGGTGTCCTGGTTTGAGACACTGACCCTGAGTTTTAAGAGTGATTTACACTGACTGGGAAATTACGATTTTTCTTTTGTCCATGATACCTCTGGTGCAGCACTACCCTGGCAATAAGTGGAACCTGGTAATACCTGAAGAGGATATGAAGTCTGGCAGAGGAGTCTGGATGAGGCTGCAAAGCCACAGTACCAGTCCCACAAGACAAAGCTGTGATTTCCTGCAGTGACCACAAATTCAGGTCATTTCCAAAACCCATTTTCCATTGCAAAACAATTTTGACAAAGGTTGACCAATCATTAAGTTACGCATATTTTTCCAAACAGTCCTTCCCGAACTTCTTAATCATAACCACTGTCATTGCTCAAAAATTCCCACAGATCATCATTCACCTCAATCATCAAACTCTTAGCTGGAAACCCTCTGTAATCAATAGGATTCTGCAGATCATCTGGGGAAGCATTAGTCTACATCTTCATAAGGGTTTCTTAATTTGTTCACAGCTTTTAAACATCACTGTTGAAAGAAACAGAGCAAAGTATTTTTCACTTTTATTGTTATTGTTTATGTTGTGAGATGCTGTGAGGAGTAATGGAAGGAGAAGGGAAGAAAGGAAGATTTGGATTTAGGCGTATGTTCAAGGATATATTAAGGTAGGTAAAATTAAAAAAATATGCAAACATATAAAATTTCCTTTGGAACAAGGGGGAAAGTGCTATTTTATTTATATAAAATATTCCCAAACATTCAAGTCATCCTCCAAAACTAACAGAGACTGTCTAGATGTCTCTTTTAAAAGTTTCTCCGTGAAAGTTTGCATGTTATTGTTACATCATTTTTAGAGCAAAATTATCAGAAACTAAAGCTAAGTCAGAACAAATCATGTGTGACCTCCACAAAAGCTGAACTGGAGTCTGTACATTTATTTTTAAATTATATTTTGTTGGCTCCTCTGATCTAGATGGGTGGTAGGCCAAGTTAAATCCCTCAACCTTAACTGAAGACCAATTAACTAAGATAAATTGTCAAATCACTCTGGAGAGGTGATCAGCATTATTTAATCTTCAAAGTTGAAGCAGATGGCCAAAATAGGTATTCTACTGAGTATCGCAGAGCATTGCTATCAAATCCACTATTTCTCTAGCCAAAGTATTTTGTGTCAAAGACAGATCACCTGAAGTTGGAAAACCAAAAATCCACTCCCAGACTTCCTTGCTCAAAATCCCATCCAACCTGGCCTTGAACACTTCCAGGGATGGGGCATCCACAACTTCTCTGGGCAACCTGATCCAGTGTCTCACCACCCTCACAGTAGAGAATTTCTTCCTAATATCTAATCTAAGTTTCCCCTCTTTCCGTTTAAAACCGTTACCCCTCATCCTATTGCTCCACTCCCTGATAAAGAGTCCCTCCCCATCTCTCCTATAGGCCCCCTTTAAGTAGTGAAAGGCTGCTACAAGGTCTTCCCGGAGCCCTATCTTCTCCAGGCTGAGTCCTTCAGCCTTCCTTTTCCACCCACTTGCTCCAGATGCATCAGTGGAGCCACACAGAGTTGGGTACAGGGTTTATTTACTTTTCCATGCAGAGTTTTAGATATTGCCAGACTGACTGAGGTGTTAAACACAGCTTCCACCGTCTTGCCAACAGCACCTCCATCCCCTGCATCTCCCCCTCCAGGACTGACTCTGAACCCAGATTTCTTGCACAACCTGGGAGCTCAATTCATTGGTGAGCTACAGAGAGCTGTGGAGCTCCCTTAAGTTTCACCATTCAAACCTGGGTGCGGCTGTACACTTGATTGAAATCTGGGCACAAGCACTGCACGGCTCACGTTGTGTGGTAGGGCATGCACAGTATTAGTCATTGTCAATGAAGGGGATTGCAGGTTTTCAGTCCTCCCAGTATACCTACCTCTGGCCTCCCAACTTTTGAATATGAAATCCTCCTAGCCAGGGTGAATAGAAGTACAATTTTCTCTGAGTTGTTTCTAGCAATAAAAGAGTTAAATGCTGGTTCGTCTCCTCAAAATATTGAGAATCTTTAAAGATAGTTTATATTTTGCATTGTGTCTCTGAGTATATTACCTCTCTTTTAATTTTAGTTCTAGTCTCATATTTCCATGATAAACTCATGATATTATGAGCATCAGACATAGTTATTGGTTTTTTAGATAAAAAGAAGTTACTATGATCCAAAACTATCATGTTAGCTTCTTATTCTGTTCATCTATGTATCTGTCAGGATGAGAAGCCTGTTTATCAGGATTACCTCTAGCATGGGAGGTATTACAGGTGTCTTTGATGCTGAGAAGGCTGCATTTGAAATGCATGAAAGTCACTATTTTACAAGGGGCACATGTGGGAAACAATACAGTGCACCCTTGAACTTAACCCTTGAAAATCAGGTTTCACTGACAGACAGTTCGTCTTCAAATTACCAACAGTATACTCACTCTCATCATACAAATACAGAATTTTTGCGCTTAAAATACTCTTCAGTAATGTACAACAGAAAAACCTATGAGTGTTTTGCTCTTTGCAAAAATTGACAAAACCATGTATGCTGAACATGATTTCAATACATCTGCTAACTATGTGAAATAAACTGGGCCCATTTTCACGTACACATGCTGCTTTGCAAGGTCTGTCATGGATTTCTTTATGACTATTCAAGAATGCTCAGGCTATAGAAAAAGATGCTATTGAACGGGTGCATGAGGCAGAGGGGATGGCAAGGATATTTTTTCTATGAGATCTGCTCTTAAACTTGCATTACTTACTGCATATGAGATTCACGGAGCGTAAAAAAAATCTTCAAGATATGCACCGTGAAATAGTTCTGTTCATCTAGTGAGAATATTTGCTTTGCGTGGAGAAGGTGATATATGCTAGCTGAAGTACTGACATTAATATTGATTTGGATATGCCTTGGTAGACTAGAAGAAATTCTGAAAAAGCTAAAACAAAGTGTGCAAATCAGCTCAGGTTAATAATTATAATTTAGTGAAATCAGTCTTCTTTTTTTTTCTGCACCAACAAGGGGATTCCTTTCACCTAGTTTTGCTAACTAGCAAGTAAAAATCTCATTTCAGATGAACACCCACGTCATCCAATTGCTCTCACTAGAGGAAAGAAGACACAACTTCTCTCAGTCACTGTTTATTTTAGGATGAGGTAATCATCTTCTCTCTTTAATGACCACACATGGAAGTTAGATGACTGGCTTAGTCTGGACATATGATTTTTAGCTGGGTGTTGGTGAGATTAACCTTGTCTTCTGTATATAAACAACAAAGACCAATATCTGAAGCCCAGTATTGTCACTGAGAGCAGAGTAAGTTGCAGATAACTTATAATTCTGAACATGAGGCTGTACTATTTAGGTTCATAGTTTTCTAAGGAGTAATCATTTAGGCACCTGTTTTGAGAGTCTAGTTCATCTTATGATGTGAATACAATGGCCAAGCACAACCGAAAAAAAAAGTGCAAAATAAAACATTAATTTTACAAGAATTTCACCAACAAAAAACGAACATTGAGTTTCCAGAAGAAACCTAAAACTTAAACTACAAAATGGGCAAAAAATAATGTTTTATTTAAAGAGAAGGTCATAAAGTCAAGGTGAAGAAGGATGATGCTTAAGGCCAACAAAGGTACCGAAAAAAAGAAAGCTCAGAGTTGAAAGGGCAACACAGGGTGCCATAAATCAACAGAATATATCTACTTATGTGGATAGATTTAGGATTAGACTTGTAGGGAGAACAGAGAGGTTAACAGAACATATCCCATGAAGTACATAATTTGAGGGATCTGGGGAGGGGCAAGTCATAAAAAGTCCAGATGAGAATGAGAATGACATATGTAATGTAGAGCAAATGTAGTATAATGCAGTAAGTATTATAGAGGTCGTTATTCCTTCTTGGATAATTCCAAAACTCAGCATTTCTCACCTTAATTACTATTCTATTAACAAGGAAAGACACATCTTAAGCTGGTGTATGATGTGGTAAGGGAAGGGACAACTTCATTTAGCACGAATTTTTCTCTGCAGAGAACAAAAGCCTTTTGCCTTTATGATTAAATATTCTTCTTTTGACAAACGCAGCCAATTAATTGCACATATGTTATGTCCTACTCAAATGGCAAACTCTCTCTGGGCAGCTACTTGATGTAAGAGGAAGGAAAGGACTTTTATATTTGTAAAGACAAATTACTTCAGTGTCAACTTTAATGCAAAACAATTCTTCCAAAGATTGAAGGCAGTCATGACTCAGAGAATGGAAAGATCCAAACAATGAAAAAGAATTTTACTTCTCAAATGAGAGATGTGATACAAGTCTCTTGAACTGAAACAAAGGAATTATCAGTGAAACGTGCCTTTTTAAAAGTCAATATCATAAAAAGCTTGGAGACAACATGTATTATCTTTTTAATTTGTCCAGACTTTAGGTTAACAAGGTATGCTATCCCTGTCAGAAATAAACTTGTCCACCCTTACTTTCTTCCGGACCTCACATGGGTGAGTACTGACTTGACTACTGAGAACAGCAAAAGGATTGTTTTAATTAACTATTATTTGCAGCTGTTTGGGACATAATTCTTATTAAAAGTATGCACATTATTTATTGTCTACTGAAAAAAAAAATTCTAAAAACTGACTGAAATGAGAAGGAAGAGAATGGCATTTTTCTATGCCGGCTTGAATGATATGGAAGGCAATGCTATTCAAAGCGCCAGCGGCATATGCCAGCTTCAATTAGAACATAAAAGGAAAATCTGTTGCTAAAATATAACAGCACACTTTGAGGATCTTATATGTGATTATTCTGAACCTAAAGGGTTGAATATCCTTAAGAAATTCTAAGTTTTGACATTTCACTGAAGCTGTTGTTAAGAATTGGTCTTATTGTAGGATTCTCTGAATGAAATACTGTGTCCCGTGCTTTACAGAAGTTCAGAACAGATTATCATAATGATCACTTCTGGCCTGAGAACCTTTCTGTCTGTGAAAGTATTCATTAAAGTTATTGCATCTTGTCCTTCCATGTCACCTTTCCCAGCTAATTGCCTACAGCAGGAATGAGATAGCTGCATTTCAAGTGAATATATCAGTGGGCTACAGTTCTCCCTGCCATGCCTGAAGGACAGTAAAGTGCACAGAGCTTTGCTCCAGAGAGCTTGGGGTCAATCCATACGAGATGGCCTGAGCTGCATCAGGAAAAAAAGGTTTCCACTGTACTTTCCAGCGCTGATAGGCAGTTACCATACTGTTGCTGAAACAGACACACAGAACTGTATAATCCACAGGTAAAATGATGTATGCCAATCTCACGTGAAACCCTTGAGCTGCCTTTTCAGCCAAGGACAGCTCAGAAGTCTCCTTGTTCCAGCAGTCCAGCATGTCCTTTGGTGGTTTATTCTCTTTACTGGAATTGGTCAGGAATGACAACACGTGTCTTTGAAGATTTAATGTCTCAGAGACCCGGTGTACTGACCAGAGTTGGTTTGGAATAGGCTCAGGCTTCATATATAGGATCAGTGCCTGCTATCCAGGATACTTTCTGGGAAAAAGTTTGGCTGATCTCCATAGCCTCCACAAAGTTAGTTTAAAGGGACTGAGAACTGTCATGGACTGCAGCTTAATTTGAGCAGCCCCGTCCACAATAGAGTTTATAATACAAGTCCATCTTAATAATGGATTTTTATCTATTATTTTCATGTAAAATACACACTGGGCAGTTACTGTTTTCTCTGTGGTGCAGTTAAGTTGTCTGCTGATAAAATGCCATTTGGTTTAAAAAGGCCCCAGAGTAACCAAAGTTGCCTTAGTCATCCCCTTAAGGTGCATTATAGGGAAAGTTTCAGAAAGTTACCATCACTTACTTTTAATAGTCTAAGAATCTACTGAATAAAAGTCAAATTTTAAGTAATTTGTTAGAATTTTTATCCTGATAACTTTTTAAATGTGTCAAGTGGCAGGACTGTTATTTCTAAGACTTTGGTTTAACATGACATTGCAGGTGCCTCTGGCCCAGTCAGCAGAGCCTTATACTTACCTGCTAACCACCCAAGGACTCCCATAAGATCTACTGGACACAAAAATATGAGGAAAGTGCTCATGGGAACAAAAACAGAACCTAGATATTCCTGCCTGAATATACACCTGCTTACCTTTATCCAGCATTCCGTTAAAGTGCTCATTAAAAGGGGATTTAGAATTAAAAATTAGTTATGACGCAATCCTACTTCCAGATGTCTGGCAGACATGGCAGACAAGACTTTTAATATTATTTGCCTTTCTGCATATGGACATAACATGTCCTGACCATAAGCTACATGATCTGGTCTGCCATGGAAAAATGTGTGTGTTCTCTGTCAGTTTATCCTCTTTCTCTATGTGATTTTAGCAGTAGTACTTTTTCCCCTTTCACTGATACATTCTTTTTGTCTGGTTTTGGTTTATTTTCTGATTTGCAGGATGTGTGTGTCATGCTAAGGATTCAAAGCTGCTGCTTTTTGCATCAGTGACATCAAATGAAAAAAATTATAAATGAGGTTAATAAAAAATCATTCACAAGTCTTTGCCTTCCCCAAAGAAAAAGGAGCTTTGAAAATAGTCTGTAGAATCTGATGCTGTCATTTTTCTCCTTTACAGCAGGAATAAAAAAATATCTTCTGTGGGAGCGGATTACCACAAAAATCTTATTTAAAATATAACTCCTGTGTCATACTGAGCTATCCACGTTGTTCAGGGTCAGAATGTTGTACCCAGTCCTGATTTAGGATTCCGGGCTTGCAGTGCACTTCTCATTACTGTATCCTGAGCGTGTCTGCTAGGACAGTCTCAAGATTCTGTTCCCCAAACTTTTAGAAAAACCTCTAGGAGGGAAGAAATAACCTGAAACTTCAGCCAGAGTATCAAAAAGTCCCCAAGTTAAACTACCTGTGATTTCCAACCAACATATTCAAATTAAAATTAATATTAATATCAGTCAGGGAAACAAAAGCCCTGCTTTAGCCAACATACAGTCTGATATCGGCAGATTCAGTGCAAATCACTAGGAAGCACATGCAAATCTAAGAGGTATATGAATCCAGAATTCATTGCATAATTTGTACCCTGCAAAAATGGAAAAAGAAGAGTAGAAGCTGTGCAGAAAAGTATTAAGGTGGCCTGGATCAACATGGAATGTTTTCCTCCTTAATTTTTTTATCCTTCCTCATTTGTTCAGCCATTTTACTTGGCAAGCTATTGGACCTCTATAATATTGCTCAGGAAAGGAATTCTACAAAAATCAAAGAAATGTCATAGGAAATCATACTGCCGCACCAATGCTTCTCAGGGTTTGGGATGATTATTTTAATTCAGAATCTGAGAGACTGTTCTGCAGCCAAGAGACATTATGTTAGGAAATGTTGAAGATGGACATAAATAAGCCAATAGAGCATGCATGTGTGTCACGCTATGTCCTAATACTGTAAAATATTATGCCAGAATTAGTGCAATTAGAACAGAAATTCTGTAAGGACAGAGGACAGCACAGTGAAGCAGTGTTGTGAAAGTTTGCAGATATCCTTGTATTTATTTCGCGTGAATTAAAGCTTCTAGTCCTTCCCTTTCAGGAACATCGTATTTCACCAGGGGGAGAAAAAAGGCCACGGAAACAGACAGCCAGTTGTCTAAGTCCTTTAATAAAGGGTACTGAGCTGCATTGTTAGAAGGCTGCAGTGACTTATTCTCTTACAGAAGGAAAATATGTGGGATGAATTAAGACACTCCCGTGCTGTAGTGGCTTCCAGGACAGAGCAGTTTTGTGTCATTCATACTGAATTCCAAGCTGAAAATTTAGCCTGCTGCTATCTTGCCGTCTTTGAAATTTGCAAGAAAAATTGAACCGTGTTCTCAACTATTAGAAATCAAAGAAGAAATTTGGGAACGAGATTAAGTGAAGGTTGCCCCAAAACATTACAATTCTCTCTACCTTTACTCTAGATTATCAGGGGAAGGGAGTGAATGTGTCAGTTCTTTAGCAGGCTCAGTACTAGGAGGAGAAGGTGATGGAGCCCATAGGCAGAAAGATCTACTGGATAGACTAAAAAAGCTAAAAAGCTATCAGTCTCACGGACCTTTAGAAAAACAGACCTTCGTTTTCATGAAATACAAGAGGAAAAAACAGAATTTTTTTATTGTAAAGTTTTATTACTAAATTTTCAAAAAATAAAAGCATTATGAAATACCAGAAAATAAATATGAATAACACTTGATGTTCACAACATAAATTTGACACTGGAACTTGTATGAAAATATTTTTCAGCTAAAGGAAAGGTTTTGAAATTTCAAAGAGAGTTCATGTTGAGTAGGAACAAAAAAATTAAAGGTTTGAAAATTTTAATGAAACAAAGTTGTAGAAAAATGACAGTGGATCAAATAAACTATTTTATTAAAATTAATTATTTTTCAGTTCTTATTGTCTTTATATTTCTAAACAAGAATAACTTAGAACCAAAAAAAACCTAGGGGGAAAAAATTCATGAGAAGACATTGAAATATCACGATTTAAATATAGCTCTCATCTGCCACCTAACAGTTTGGTTTCACATACAAGTGAAATTATATGAATCAGCCATGGCCTGTGCTTTAACATAAGATTGCATCCTATACCATGAAGTAGACGTCCGGAATACTCCTCGTGGAACACCCTTGTATAACAGAAATTACTTCTACAGATGGTGCATTGAAATAGAAAAAGAGAAAGATGTCTGTGAAGGCCAGAGAGCATAGTGTTAATTTTTCTCTGCAGATCTTTCAGTAGAGAATGGAAATCATGTCACAGGGAGCAGGAAAGATCCTACAATTTGACGTAATTGTGCTGTAGTCCATTTCCACTGACAACACTCTACAGCATAAAATTCGTTATAAGCCCACCAAAAAATACAAGTTGAATTTCAGAAATACTTAAACATCACATAAAAGAACCATCTGCATTAATGAAATGGGTAAAATTCAATGTGGCCAGAATGCGTATACAGAAAATGCAGAGCAGTTGTGCCATTGATTTTTAGTGATCAAAGGAAAAAATTGATGGATTAATGTGTTTCAGTCTCAGAAAAAACATTTTGTGAGTCTTTCATTTAATATATAGTGCTCTAAAAGCCAATGGCTACCTTGCTGAATGGTCTCTTCTTTCCATAGGAATAATTAAAAATGGGTTTCTGTATTGTAAAGAACATCCATCTGAACTTCTCCAAGTTGCTTGCTAGCACACTGTCATACACTATTCCCATGCAGCAAGTATGGTAAAAAAAAAAATCATATGAGGTGATCCATTTAATTCTGCCTGTGTTCAGCCTTGCATGTACAGAGTTAGGATGACATATTCGTAAGGACTGTGGACTATATGATCTAAGTGAAGAAGTCTTCTAGATATAGTCCAGTATTTTTATCATCCTACATTTTCTGAATTGGGAAAGTGATTCTTTCACCCATATATCCTGTTTTTCTAGCCCTATTCCCTTTTATAAACCTGAAAATCATATAAATAAGAGCATGCAAAGGAAGCAGTTATTTTTAAGTAATGCTAAATACATTCATTGACAACTCTCGTTGGTGTCTCTTTTTCTGTACATCCTTGGTAGATCACAAATAGAACACAGAGCAAGTGATGTGGAAGATGCCTGAAAAAAGAAAAAAAAAAAGTAAAATTGTGTCATTTTGGCTCTGACAACTCTAAAAAAATTACTGCATTGCTGATGTATATGTCCAACGTCATATTTTTCAGAGTCCTTCAGGATATACACGAAGGCGATGCTTAGAGTAGGAAAGTACATCCAAGCATAAATATTAGGAGATGCAACAGGATTCTGGATTTTGTAGGTAAACATTTTCTTCCCTGTTCCTATCAAAATATGCATCCTTCCAACTAATATTCTGTGAGGTTAATTATATTCCTGTTGAAATAATGGTGTAAGTATTACAAGTAAATTCATAAAATTACCGGAAGACTGCAGGGTACTTAACTGTGCTCTCTGTGGAGTACTGTATGGGCCAGCTGGTTCATTTTACATTATCTTCTCAACTAAGGATCACAAGGAAAAAACCAAAACTGTACGTCACTAGAATCTCAGTTCAATGCCATGTAAAAGTCAATGACCAGAGAAGAGAAGCAGTAAAAATAGAATGTAGAAAGACTGACCTGATAGTATTAAAAGAGTAAAACAGGTAATTTTCTTAGAGTAGAAGTTCTTAATTGAAAAGAAAGTCATCTCAAACCTACTAGAATCTAAGAAAAAATATTTAATTGCTTTTGATGTAACATTTCAGTGGTAAGGAGATATTTAGAAAACGGTAAGACTGAAAAAAATGTCTTGGGGATGGCAGGTCATGGAAGAACTTTTGAAGGAACATGCAACATAGACCAATTTAATTCTGGGCTCCTTGGGCAAAGCCCTGCTGCTGCAATCCTTGCTTGAAGCACTACGGTTGCTCACAATGACTGCAGAGCACCGCAAAAGCACTGGCAAACAAAACCAGGATGGACAGCAGACACAACAGCATTGTGAATAACAATAAAAGAAAATGTTAAGTCCATGTATCATGCTGAATTGAATAGTGCAATGGAAGCTGGGAAGAGCACATATAAGAGAAAGAAGAAAAAACTAGTACCCGTAGTAAGTCTTCCAGGTACTTCCTACCAACCTTGGACAGGGTCCTCATTTCAGTGTGGAGCTTTTGCAATTTTATTTTCTCCTGGTCTTGACTCTTAAGTTCACTTTCTCTAACAGTGCAGTGGTTCACTCAATGAACTAAAAATAACCCCCTGTTCCACTGTCACTTTCATATCTTTCACCTTTTCTCACCTGTTCACACTGCTATCTTCGAAACAGGAGCAAAAATGAATGGTTCTACCATGTTTTCACTTGGAACAAGCTTCCATTTTAACTTTCCCTTTACATACAATATTTCTTCAAAAGCTCCTCAAAAGGCTGTCTGCTGGGTGTGTGCTTTCAATCCTACATGGGAAGAAAGTAAGACAGAACTCTGCTGGCTTTAGTCACTGAGTTGTATTAGGATCTGAAATAACCATCAGACTGAATGATCCATAGTTCTGAAAACAAGAGTGAACAAATCGATGGAAGGTGGAGCTCTCAAAAAAACACTGCATTCACAGAGGGAGACTGTTATAATAATTTCTTTCTATCTTTGATTTCACTGGTGTTTTTCCTTCCAAACTGAAGTTGTGTGTAACTTCGTAAGCCATTGCATTCAGATTCAGAAAGCAAATCTTCAGTGTTGATGAGAAAATAATCTCTTTTTTTTCCACCTGTCATTTAATGACTTAACAAATTTTATCACGGGAGGATCTGTGTGAATGATAGAGGACTTCAGTTTGCCAAAAATTTATAGATTTTGAAATATGGATTAGTTCCAGTTGGAAAGGAAACCAAACTTTTCAAAATTACATCTGGAAAAAAAAAAGTCCAGGAGAGGTGGGACAAAAAACGATAGGTTTTTCTAGTAATTCTAATAATTTTATGTCAGTGTTCAACTCCAAAACGTAAACTTTCTATAAAACAAAACAAGATTTTAAAATTAAGACCATTTTGCCAAGGAATAGCTGAAAAGCTTTCATCAAAAATGTCAAAATGAGTTATTTTGACATTGTTGAAACTTTGTCCCTGCTCTTTTAAAATTAATGCCCAACCAAAAATACCTTATTTCATTAAATAATTGGATTTAAACAGAATGACATAATATGATGGAATATGGTTCTGTCTAAGTCTCTCTCAGCTTGTCTCATAAATCCAGACTAATAGGATTCTCTAAGCAAATACTGGGAAACTCCTAACAACAGCCCTACATAATTATCTGATGGCTACTTTGAAATTTACCTTCCCTACACATTAAAATCCTTCTTTTAATTTGGGGATTACAAGGTAGAGGCTTGGAAATTTGATATCTATATTGCTCAGTGATTTGAAATGAATATATTAAAGTCTATCTGATTGCATTGTAGCAAGCTCTAGTGGTAACAATGTGAAAAATCAATAAAGCAAAAAAGTAAATGCAAGATCTAAACAGTGATCTGCATTGTAGCATAATCCAGCAATAGTTTAACCTTCCCTGATGCTACAATAAGGAAATGTTGTCTTTTCCAAGAGTAGCATTCAAAACTTAAATTTTCTGGTAACAGTATGGGATACTGCATTTAAGTCTATGTTTAGATTTGCACTTACACCACCTGTGGTACATTTCAGGAATTAAACATAGTCCTAAATTTGGCCCAGTAGATCAAGCAAAAGTCTGTATATAAACATGCATAACATATATAAAGCACCAGTTTACAATTACTTGTGCAGCAGAGCTTTTTTAAGTGTTTGCTTTTAATGTATTTTGCTTTATGAGTTCCAGTCACCTGGTTCCAGCTAAATGAGCAGTCATCCTCTTGTAAAAAGCCTGCTGGCTTTTCCTCCCTCTCCTCCTTGTATATGTGGAGATAGCAAGCATCTCCCCACAACTGTGGCAATTTTTAGAAATTATATTGCACTTCAGCACTGAAACCCAAAGTGTGCTTTTTTCCCCGCTACATTTTTTCTTCCTCTTTCCAAGCAGAATGTACTCCACAGGCAGTTACTGACAGAGATGTTCTCTTCACAGTATGATTCCTCCTACTGTATTGTAATCCAGTGCTGCAGTCAAATGAGATTTTCCTATGCATTGATGGTTTTAGGGAAAGTGTCTCCAGACTGGAGATGCATTGCAGATGACGTTGTGACCCTACATAGCTGAACATATCGACAAATGCCATGGCAGTCATATAACTGAGCTGCTCAAACCAGGACACCTGCTTACGTAGGTTTCCTTGCAATGTTAGCCATGGAAGGAGCTAAGAGAGGAAAAGAGGTGTGGTATTGACTTGGGCTTGATGTATGGTGCAAATATAACCCCTTGGGGTGCCTTATTCCTCAGTACGGTGCAATACAGGGAATGGTCCATCGTTGTAATGCAGTGCTCCAAGGGAGGGGACGGAGAAGCCTGGGTATTAGCAGGGACCCTTCTAAGTCACCCAACAGTAGATCCTAAAAAGAAGAACGTAATTTAGCCCTTGTGTCAGGTGGTAGAGGGGAGGATATTGCTTGACCCTGGCTTGGTTGGGATTCAAAAGGAAGTTCAAGGATCCACATTTTGAACTTAGGGGACACCCTCAAAACCCTGTTACATGCACAGGTCTGTCTATACAGGTTTGAATCTTCATATAAGTGTGTGTTTTCTTTAATACATCTGCTACCATCCTTCAGAGGACAGGAGGATGACAGGCCTTAATGCATATGTATCACTAGGACCTACCTTCTGAAAGCAAATAGTTCTGAGATCACCGAAATAGGGATGAACATGGAGAAGAGAGGACACAGAGGGCATAGCAGAAAGAAGATATAGTGGAAAAGGTTTCACCAACACAATCAGGGGACCACAGCTGAAAACCAAAGCTGAACACTATGTCTCCAGAGCCACTATATAACTAAGTTCCTTGGAGCAATGGAGGGACCCAGCTACATTGTCCAACAGCTCTGTTGCCTTCCTGCTCTCATTAGAGCTTTTTTTGGGGGGTTGACAGCAAAAAAAACTTTCAGTCTGCCCTGCCTTTGCCCTCTTGTAGATGTTCAGCCAAAGGATGCACTGGCACAACAGATGTGAGCATACCTGGTACTTGGTGCATCTGGCTGGGAAAATTCACCTGAGCGATGAGGGAGAGAAATGCATGGGTGGGGAGACACACAGCAGGGATGCTTGGGAACCCTTTATCTATAATTTAGCTCTACTTCACATTCCTTAATGTTTATTTATGGTCTATGTTTGTCTATGTAATATATCATAATCTGGTTTTTAGTATAATTAGACTTTGGAATTCCCTCAACTGAAAAGTTCTTCAAGAGAAAACAGGAGAGTTTGGGGGGTTGATTTATGATGCTCCCTCCCCCTCCAAGTCTGTAAAACATTTCATGAAACTGTTTTGTGGTTGTCTCAGAACTAAAACTACATAAGACTGTTCATAAGAGCTCCATTAGTACCTCCTGGAAGTTATGTTTCAAAGGCTTTTGTGCTCATTTGTGCTTACTTGCGTTCACCAGAGTCTTCTGCTGCACTACATTTTCCAAGACAGCTTGAACTGGTTCACATCATAATTTTTGAAGATGGAGGTGCTGTAGAAGGGATGCTCTCCATCTTGTAACTGACCTATCCCCACACGCACACACATACACGCTTGCAAAAAAAAATCCCCCCAAAAAAACCAAAAAAACCCCAACAAAGAACGTAAAGCCATGCTACAAATCTCAAACAGTAAATCTCTGGCAACATTTTAATATGTTGATCCTTTCTTTTTTTTTTTTTTCTCATTTTTTAAATGGAAAGCTCAAAATTTTCCATGTAGGATAAGCACTTTTAAGCAAATACGGAATTTCAGTATAATTTTCATAATCTGGGCAGATATACTGCAGCCAAAAATATCAACATAAAAAGAGAATCTACCATGGAATTTGTTGTAGATGCTGAGTTATAGTGGAAAACAGAGGTAAGATAAGTTAAATTATTCTCTTGGGTTACATATTGCAATAACTATTGAATTATTTGAGTTTTTACATTTATTTAGAAAATAAATTTGTTTGTATATGGGTGGTGATCTCTTAAAATTTAAAATTTAAAAAGACCACTCTATGTTTTAATGTAAAAAAAATGTATGAACAATAACAAACTTTTTCATTTTTAATGGGTCAGAAAAAATTAGCAAAGAACACAGTAAATTGAAGAATAGGCATTAAGGAATTGGGAAGTGAAATTTGCTGTGCTTTAGTGCAGGAAAAGTTGTTCAACATTTCATAAACTTGTTGATTGCCTTTGTGAGATTCTTCTGGGGAAACAATTATTATAATTCCACCTTCTGTTTGTCTTACCACATAATACCCTAACTATATTGAAAATGATTCATGTAGGTGACATGGATTTCAGTATAAGGAAGTAGTCAACATCTTCATCTCAGTGGCATGAAAAATATTGTTTCACTGGCATGAAGATAATTTTGTTCTGTACTCAACACTATTGCAGGAAATTTATTTTATTAAACTAAACTATAACACTAACTCGCAAATAAGTAAAAATGAAATAAAGCCTTCAGTAGGTCTTCTGAAACATGAAATTACAACTAGCTCCTTGAAGTAACATTTAAGCACCCAATTCATAATTCAATTGCCTCCCAGCATCTTCTTTAGGAGGAAAACAGTGAATTCATGCTATCGTGAGGAGAAAATTATTCTATAAATGCTTAAGATATCTTTTTTCTCCATGGTCAGCCTGGGTCAACAGGCTTAACGGTCAGTTTTTCCTTTTTCCCAATATAGTCAGTCTCTTGGTAATCCAATCAAACAAACAGCAGGGCTAAGATATGGAAATAGTCATTGTTTCTGTCCAGCAGATTTCAAGATTATTATTTTTTAATTTAAAAAAAAAAGAATTTTTGAATCAAAGCCAGTACCCAGAAAGCACTGAAATAATAATCAAAATTTTCTTGACTATTTCTGTTCATCAAAAAATGTGGGTTTGTGAATAGCATTATTTTGAAAAGGCCTTTTTTAGTAGAGAAATTGGTTTTGGTTTTTAGAAAAATGAACTTCTGCCAAGGATTTCTATCAAACACTTGTTTCTTTCAATAAGATGTCAGCTGTAAGCGACCCTCAACAAAACACAACAGATCAAAAGATCTCAGAGACTGACGTATTGCTATGATGGATGATATCCTCTCATTATGGATGATTTCACTCTATGTACTCAATAGCTTATTTTAAGCCAATTCATTGGAATCTTTTGCAATGACTGTCACTATAAAATACTGACTATTATTATTATTATCATCATCATATATGGAAGAATATATATGTATTTTCAATGTTTAAAAAGCTAATTTCCTCCCATCTAAAAGCCAGTTCTTTGGTGGCAATATCTTTACCAGTCTCAAAATCAGCTACAAATTATTTCAAATTCACAAGTTTTATTATGCCTGTACACAATGGAGCTCTACCAGTTCCATCAAAGAAACAATCCACGCCAATTTCCAAAAAGAGTATTCTGAGTAGCAGGGGCCACCAGGTGTGACAGTTCTGACAGGGTTTTTGTCCAGAGAAGGATGCTCTCATTAATAAGGGACAGACTCCACCCTTTTACTGACCTTGGTCACCATGAAGAAAACGATCTCTGGAATAATGAGTGTGAAGTATATAAAGACAAAGGTGAGGAGTTTTAGCTCTGTCATTACGGCCTGGAGAATCTCATCTGCTTAAGCCGAAGTCTTTAAATACACTAAGGAGGAAAGAAAAAAGTAAATTGTTCCATAAACTGTATTTTTATCTGCTACCACCTACTGGGAATACCTTTGTGTCTTACCAGACTATGATGCCAGGAAAGAAAATCTTTTAAGGCTTTTTTACCTGACTTAATTTTCTCCTCAGTTATTGTCTTATAAATCAGGATTTATTATTAGGCATCTCATCTCCAGAAATGCTAAAAATACGAGCCAGGTTTTAAAAAGCATTCCTGACAGAACCTTAGGAAGGCAGGCAGGAACAGTTATTGAGTGAGAGGATTTTGCTCATCCCTTCCTCTCCTTTGCCGCTGCAGAGGTCTGCATTATAATCCGCTCCCTCTGTAGACGTCCAGCCACCACAGCCCCCACCTTGGCTGTTCCAGACAGCAGATTTCCAGTGTTTTCCTAATGAGTTTACTCCTCCTTCAACCGTTCAGATGTTTTCCTCTCTTCAAGCACTCATTCTGCCTGTTTCTTTTTATCTTCACTAGCTTTACTCTTTTTTAACCTGCATTAGCTATAAGTCTTTTTCATTTATGCTTTGACTACCAGTAGGCATACATACATGTGTGCATACTCATTCTGCGCATGTTTATAGCTATATACAACTGTGTATAAACAGGTAGAGCTGAAAGCCAGAAATGGCATGGTGGGGAGAGCAAGGGTGCTGGAGTTTGCTTCTGTAAATGCAAATATCCCTGCACAAGCTCTAGTGTCAATATATAATGATTCAGATGAGAAAATTTAATTTATAGGTTAAATCCCAACTTCGCTAAGGGAATCTGAAATATTCATAAACTTGGTGCAAAAAGTGCTTTAAAAAAAAAGGAAAGGAGGTCCCAGTGCTATGGTTTGTTTGTTATAATTTATTTTCTATGAATACCATAATCTCATAGCAGCCTACTGAAATCAGCAAGTCTATTGTTGTGTAAGTAATATGCGTTCAGATTAGGCGAAGAGGGGACAGTCCAGATCTCATTTAATCTTCAGCATAATTAATGTATTACTTTCACAAAATCTTTATGTACTATGTTCACATCTTATCCACAAGTCAGACTTTAAAAATTAAAGCCCGTGACTACTACTACTACTACTACTAATAATAATAATAATAATAATAATAATAATTAATAAATTCAGCTGTTTTCTGTTGGGTCTAATTAAAAAAATGTATCATTGCTATTTCTACTATGCTCACAGAGAAAAAAATAAGTAAGTAAATAAGATTTAGTCTGACAAGTCCTAGCAACATTTTTTAGCCATCTGATGTGGTGGAGTGGCATGCTGGCAGGTGCCAGGAATAGGACATAGATCCTTGTGACCCATCTTTCTTCACCACATATCCTGTGGGTATGAATAGACATAGAACATATCCCTTGTTCACATCATTCAGTTTAAGGTCCACATGAACATATTAATGACTGATTAATTAATTGTCAATGATTAATGAAATGGTCATTGTAATTAACATTTACATCTCTCCTGTGATATTTTTTTCAGATTTCTAACCAAGAAAAGACCAATATAACTTCAGGTACCTTTCCCAAAGTTAAAAACACAATTGAATATAAAGAAACCCAGCAGCTGCTCCCCACTGAACAGTAATGAGCACATTAAAAATTAAGCTAAGCAATACTCCATTCCTGATATAAATATCAGTCATCTTCATCTCACTTCCTTCCCCAAAACCCACTAAACAAGTACTCCTTGCTGCGAACAGTGACACAAAATCCCATCAGACTAAAATGCAGAGAAAAACTCAAACTTTTAAAGCCTAATTAACAAAAAGGCAACATGAAAACATGCTTTTCTTTTTCAAAAGACAACAAGACGAGGAAGCCACGTGGTACAATGGCACTTAGCATTGCATTTTTTCTTTAATAAATCTACCTAAAAGGTGAACTGGGTTTCGCCTTCCCCTGGAGATCAAGGGGGCAAAAATGTCCCTGGTGGGTCCAAGCACCTATGAACTAGGGATCTTGTCTGTGACACCAGTGACCCGCTGTGCCATTCAGTTTGTCTCGCATCAGCCAGGGATGCTGAATCTAGCAGAGCCGTGAGCCAAGCCTCGGCGGTACCCACTCTGTCCTGTCTTTGCAGCCACAGTGTTTGCGTCCCCAGCAAATTCATGTGTCCTCTCCTTCTCCCGCCAGCCTCCTTCCCTCCCCTCCATCGTGCCCTTGCTCCGCCCTTGCTGTCCCCTCTGAGCTGATCTCTGCCACCGCGTCAGGGTGCTGTCACCATTTCGCTCTGCTGGTGCCACAGCCGACAGGCAAAGTCCCACCTTGTGCTGTTGCATATTATTTCCATCAAGAGATTCTAATTATTTATCTGGAAACATTGTAAAACATTTCCCTCAGTTTAGCTGTTTCATTAATGTGGCTGGAACCCTTTGGCCCTTATACTCAGAGCCTGTCATTCTTCAAAATGGGGAAAAGACCTTATGTTCTTCATAGGACACTTGGTTTTCTTGACAGTGCATGTTCTTCCTTGGTTTTCACAGCTGTCCCCACTGTCCTGGGCTGTGCACTGACGACTGTTATACACAATTTATCTCAATTAATCACTGCCTATAGACCAAACTTCTTCAAATGCTGCTTTTAAAGGAGAGTCTGTTGGTGCTAATTGTATGCTAATTACACTCAGGTATCTGCTAGGAGATTATTACCATTTGGAGACTTGCTTATTGCTCTTCCTGGGATAAGGGGTTTATGTTAAATACCAAGGTGGCTTTATTGAGATCCTAAAACCCAATCTGCCAAAGAGAATGTTACACTCATATCAGGTAACAGCAACATAAAAACTAAAAAAGTTAATGAAATAAAGTTTTTTTGTGTCAATTTCCTTACAAGACATTTCACCCAGGTTTATCCTTTTCAAAATTTAAAGCGTTGTTACTAACAATGCTTGGGGGGTTTGCATCATGGCTATTTCAAGCATACAGAAGAGGTTTTGTCACAATCAAAATAAGTGAATTGTAGAAGCTTTCTTTCAATTTACTTCTAAAACCTTCTTGGATCATACCATAAGGGTTATATAAAACAAATCTTGTTCTGTAAAAGTTCACATGGAGTATTTGTGAGATTACAAACGTTCTGAAAGTTCCTCATTTCTGTCAGCATTAGGAAAGAGTTAGCTTGCAGAACCAGACATGCTTATTTTTTTGTCATTATGGATCTTAGCAAGATTCCCAAATGGAGATAAAGGCTTGTCTTTGTTACACAAGTCTAAATTTTCACTTGTGAAAGTTTCATATTGTAGCACAGGCAAGGTAATTTTTTTTTCAAACATTTCTTCTATTACAATTGTGTAGTAGCCATCTCTTCCCTGGACCTTGTGTCTGTAATATGCAGATACAATTCTGACCAGTCAAAATTCAGTACATGAGAGTTCCAGTAACATATTTTCTGTTAAATAATCAGCAGATAAAGTACATAAATAGTCTTGTCAGTAGGCTTTCCTTTTTCTGGCTGAGTGCCAGGTTAGAGTCATACTCCATCCTGTTCAGCCTCAAATAAAGGTACATACAACCAAGAACAGTCCAGAGAAAGGCCATAAGAATGGTAAAAATGAAGAAAAGTTTAGGTGCGGGAAAAAAATTAGTCAGTGATTATTCAGGCAGCATATAACTTCTATGATAAAAGTCTTTGAAATTATATCAGACATGGTGGAAGCAAGGACAGAACGGTTGTTCACCATGTCACATAACGCCTTAAAACCACAGATCTGGAGAAGGTTGAAGGAAATGCTCAGGAAGCAGCTTCAAAATAAAATCAGGTGTTTATCAACGTATCGTGCTATCACACTATTGAACTCACTGCTATCAGGCATATGGGAGATACATGTTCACCCAGATTCAAATAGCAACTAGACAAATTCATGGAAGAAAATCTTTGAGAGACTATTAAACAGAAATGTGTGATTTCTGTTTCAGGAAGCCCTCCAAATGGATTTCTTGGCACTAAAGAAACATCCTGGGAGATGTGTGACTGGGCTATATACAGGTCATTTGGGCTAATCTGCACAGCTGTTCTTGTGAGAAACACCACTGCTGTCCCAGCGCCAATGCAGAGTTTGAGAAAGTACACAAGGGCAGAACCAGCCTTCACATATGGGCACCCTTGATCACCTCCTTGTGACAGTCAAGGCACCACTGCCTCAAAATAACCACAATCAGATGGAAACATCAAAGTCACAGAACAAACACCAGCCACAAAAAAAGACTGAAGTAAACTCTCTTGCCCGTGCAGCATCAATGCCTAACCAGGAGAGATATGGGTCTAACCTGTCGCATGAGATGGAGAGCTTCATAAACTGGAGATGAGCCATAGGCATTCTGTGACAGGTTATACACAGCATGTGGGAAAAGGCCTCAAGATATGGGTTTGCTTAGACCAGAAATGAGAAGACTCTGGGGAACACAAGGATATTCCAACATTTGAAAAAGTTACTAAGGAAAGGGGGGTCAACTCTACCTTCCCACACCCGGTGGGAGCAGAACATGATGAAATCGACTTTTCTGTGCATTAGTGTTAGGGCTGGTTGCAGGAGAGTATTTTCTGTTTCTCACTTTCAGGAGGATTTCTGTAACTATGAGGGAAACAGAGAGATACTTGTTTCTCCTTTGGTATCTTTCTGCTCTACTTCTTGCAAGAAAGTACCCTTGGGAGTGTGTGGATACAAGGCAGCTGCAAGCACCATGCAAAACAGTCCATGCTAGACAATGATCTTTGTGAACTCAGCACAATTGCATATGCATTTGGTCTGGATCCCCAGGTGCAGCCATGGTCCTCCATGTACTTTTGAGAAGGGGCCCTCTGCTAAAGACAGTAAATTAGCTGGCACTCTTGCTCCATAAATCAAGATTGGATCTGATCATAACCTGCAGAAGGCAGACAAATAATTCCTTCACAGGCAGTACCAGGGAAAGCCATACAGTCTGCATTTGGCTGCCATCTATATAATTGTATCAGTTCCTGTTTATTTTTAAAACCTATGTGAAAAGCCAGCCTATTGTAACCTGAGTACACAAGACCAACTGTTTTCCCGGCAGTTATTTTGCTTGATTAACAGAATAGAATCCTTTTTAATTTTGCTTGATACTCTATAAACTAATAATGAGGCTCTTTTTGTATCACTAGATATCGAGCGACACAGAAAATCATAATATTCACCATGGGACTAGTTTATATTTTTTAAGGTAAATTTTCCAGCTATGATACGACAATATCTGATTTTCCAGGGGAAAGTCAGTATTCTGCTCAGGAGAGATGAACTCAGACTGGAAGATGTCCAGAAAAGGTTACAACTATGGACATAGGGAAGAGAATCTGTCTCCAAATACAGAACCTTTGCATTTTCATAGAACATGACTACATACCACAGTGTATCGGGATGTTGAACACAAGGGATGGGGAAGAATTGTTTGCATAAATAGAACAAACAGTGTGGCAGTTTTATGATACTTACTTTCAACAATATGCTAGCAACACTAGTGAAATACATAGAAAGTGTTGTCCATATAACGAGCCAGAAAAAACGGAAGACAGCGACATATCCATTGAAGGAGTTAAAGCTTGTTTATAGAAACAATTGTGAGAGATATATTTATTATTGGTGAATTTTTGGGCAATGAGATAAATACTTTTATGGGCTTCTGTTCTTTAAGTACTTAACAGGGGTCAGGACTTTGTACAGAGGCAAAAATGTATTTTGAGAGAGTAACTTTGATAGCAGCGAGGTATTTGCATCAGCAGTGCCAAGGACTACATCTGAACCTGTTTCCCAGGGAGACAGGATGTTTTCCAAGAAGAACATCATCACACCTTGAAATAGCAATAGACTCCCCTCACAGAGTAAGAGAGAACAGCCGAGAACAGCCAAGAACAGCTTGACCTTTATGGGGGCTGTTAGGTGGTAGGGCTGTATTTATTTACTTCCTTGCTCTTAGTTGTGTAACTGAAAACATGGTCCCTCATTTGCAGAATTTTGCATAGTCCCCCAAATCACGCGTATGTAACATCTGTTTGCCTTCAGACTTCAGCTATAAACTCCAGCAAAGACTTCCCTTCTGGTAACAAAAGCGATTTGGCTTTTGTAGCTGTTCTTTAAGGGGACCAAGCCTCCCTGGCTGACAGTGGGCAGAGAAAGCACCGAGTGCTTGTTTGTGTGACTGCTGAGGGCAATACAGACTTTGCATCTCTCCTCTAATGGGGTGCCTATGAGGTGAAGGACCTCACAAAAGCAGGTAGCCCTCAGAGTGAGCTGAACGGAGCAGAGAGTAATGTGAAGCATCTTTACGTATCCTTGGCAAAATCAATCTCTGAAATTGCAAGGAGTTATAACAGGATCTAGCTAAATTAAGTTTCTTTTATGTACTTGTATATCAAATAAAGGTATGAAAATATGTTGAAATATAAGAATAACTTACACTGAACTTCATCCCCTTTAAATTGTGTATAAAGTGGGGCAGGACAGAAGCTATGAATTATATTAGTGTCTTCAGACTCCCCTAGCCTTACCAAGTGTGAAGACATAGGGTTGAGTAGAAAAAAAAGAGGGAGGGGAAGGTTATCCTGAAAAAATTGTGGACCTAAAAAGAAACAGGGGCTCTGGGGCAAAGCAAGTACAGTGAAATGAAGGAGGCTACTCAGTCCCTCTGTTCCAGGACAAAATGTGCTCTGTTCTTCCCTGAAAAAAAATTTCTGACCTGGTTTAAAAATTCCCAGGGCAGGAGGTTTGGCATCTTCTGCAGGGAGCCTGTTTCAAGGTTTTACCTCCTTAACAGATAAAAAGCTTTTTCTAGTCTGTAACTCACTTCATGGTCAAAACAGAGAACCAGAAACAGCATGAGAGGACAGATTCAGCGACACGATCTGAGCTTTTGTCTGGACAGGATTTGAGATGTGAGACATCTGAAATGAGTGAATTACTCAGAGTGAGAGCAAAGTGACTGATTTCTTCTTGTCCTGTCCCTCTTCTACATACCCACAAAGTCCACATTTCCTTCATCAATTGTGTGACAGTCCCCTTAAGAATGTGAGAGTGACCACATGGGGTCAGACCAGAGCTCCTTCCAGCTTTATCCTCTCCCCATCACCTGCAGCACATGCCTTATGAAGAATATAGGACCAATACAAGCACATCCTGACATTTTCCCCAAGGTAATATTTCATTTTCCACTAATCTGTGTTTTAGTGAACAAGGGTTTGAACTTGTGTTTTGATAGTCACTGATGCATTTTTCTTCCATTAATTTAACTGACTGCTTTCAGACTGCCTGCATAACATCCTTGTAACAATGAGTTTCATGATTTCACTGCCCAGTGAGTGAATAAATACCTCCTTTTTTGTTCTGATCCTGCTACCTGCTTCTTTCTTCCCTCCTTTTTCCCACAGAGGAGCTGCAGCTCCAGGAGGTTGGCAGAAGAGAAGAGCAGAGTCAGATCTGCAGTGAGGTGGGTCTGTCTCTTTTCTTATGCTGAGCTATCCTACACAGAAACAGTATTTCTCTTTTAATGCCATTCTCTCATATAAAAATTTCCATTGGCCACTTCTTTACAAATAGAGGTATTTCTAACATGATAAGGTATGATTTGGGGATGTATGACTGGGATATTTGCATTCTTCATCTTAAAAACGAAAAGAAATCCTTATGATATCTTCCTCCTTGATGGCAGTATAAGTCATGACTTAGTAGTTCAGAAAGGCAAGAGCGTACCTGAGAGTCTCACGACCTTGGAGTGAGCCTTTTAAACCTGTTTAGTCATGGTATTGCTGCAATCCATACCCATAGTTTGTGGAAACTGGCATGTGAAGCTATACTTGAAAACCAGAAAGGGTAAAGCTAAGGCCATATGTCATGCTGCTGTGATTAATGGATGGACAAATTTGTGACTGATCCCTCACAACCTGGCCCGAAGAGAGGTCTCAAGAAATACCAGTTTTAGATGGCATCATGATTCATTGCCTAGGAGGTCAACAAGACTCGTCTAAATACAGAGTAATAAGTTCTGCTTGTTACACTGCCAGGGGATGCTGGAAAATTACTTCTACATCGAAGTTCACCACTGACTCCATTACCAAAGAGATTCAGCGAGGCACCCAGACATCATGCTATTGGTTATAGCACCAGCTGAATGATAGGGAAGATACTTAAGAGGCCAAATTTGTTTTGGTTTTGGTTTTGGTTTTTTTGAAACAGAACTTGGGTATGCATCTAAAACAGTGTGAATTTTGTTTTTTCTATTCGCAGAAGAAACCAAGATTTTTGTACTCCCTTTTGCTGCAATCTCTTTGGAAGCCTGGACTCATGAGCAATTTAAAATTAAAATTGAATCTTCTATACTGTAAGTCTTCTTCTTTATGTACTTTATGACCCCACACAGGATTAAGCCTGCAACGTGCAAGAAATAAAGTGAAATATAATACAATTATGTAATTATCTTAAAAGCTTTAAAAATCAGAGTAACACACAGTTACAGATTGCTCATAATTCCCTTGAAATTTTCTATAAACTTTAAAAATTCACAGGATTAACTTTATGGCTTTGAATTCTTATTGATATACAAGACTATTATAGTACCTATTGTTATTTATCATTAGACAATGCTCTCATGTTAAGTAATGCTTTCCTGCTGTAATACATACAGAGCTCATTCCACTACTACTACTCCAAGGCACGAGCATGTACTTAGCCTTACATCATGGAGACATTGTGCTACTTTCAGGCTTTTCAAAATTAAAATTATACCATAAAGCATGTTCAAATGTAGCAGTCATCTTCAGTCATCTTCAGGGAAAAAAATCATTTTCTGGACCATAAAAGACTTTCTAAAAAAGCATCGCACAAATCTCATTAAATTTGAAGGGAATTAAGCACCTTTTTTTTAAAAAAAAAGAATCCAGTTATGAGTCAGTGCTTTGTAAAAATCATTGCTGAACACTTTCTGCAAATAGAAGCTGTTCTCAGATTGTTCACCCAGCCCATTTGCTTCTCATAGCCTCTGAGTGTTCATTTAAATCAGAATAAGCTAAGTGAAGAGCACACTTCTAGTACAAATTATCAGCAAAATAATTACAATCTTTTCAAGATTTGCAAATATTTTTGAGACTAGCAAGAAAGTGGCCAATTACTACTGCAGATAATGGAACTGCACTTTTATCATCAAAACAACTTATTTTGTGAGTTGTTTGATTGTCTCTCTTTTTTAAAAATAAACAAACATGGATACATAAGTGTATATTTATCAAAGATGTATAAATACTAATCTAAATTCACATTTAATCTAGAATTTAAATTCACATTTAGATTAGTGAAGTTGTACTCTTCTGTAAGGAAAATTCCACTGCTGTGAAAGTGGTATTTAATGTCTGTATTTGCTCTCAGGTTACCAATAGAATACAAAGTCACTGCTTCAAGATAATGGTGGAGGAGTCTTTTCGGAAAATGCCTTTCATTTTTTTCAATGAAAAATGTCTTTCTTCCCACTGCCATTGATATCAAGCAATCTACCAGAAAGTAATTTTGACTATCACAGACAGAAGCCAGTTCAGGACAGTCTTGAGAGAATAAGAAGAGCAGAAAAGGCTGAACATATACCTAATAGCTAAATGC
The DNA here is from genome assembly GCA_013396915.1 of Stercorarius parasiticus. Taxonomy (NCBI): domain Eukaryota; kingdom Metazoa; phylum Chordata; class Aves; order Charadriiformes; family Stercorariidae; genus Stercorarius; species Stercorarius parasiticus. The sequence goes on along the minus strand of VWZL01004247.1, from coordinate 229,585 downwards.
TGTTTGGAGAATTGTCATTCTGATGGAACGCATATCCTTAGGGTGTACATTTTCATCACAAATAAGGGATGTTAGTTTGCAGCGTTTACAATGTCAATGGATAATTCTTTCTCCTGATGCTCTTACCATTCAATAGACCAAGCATTTTTGGTCATCCTTAAGCCTTGCACTCCTGACAATTCGAAGTTATTAAAAAAATGCAAATGCTGGGCCTCTTAATGTCATGTTCTGAGAAACCTGAAAAACTTAGTTCTCCGAAACTAGAAAATCCAGTGGCATCCCTCATATTAACTGCAGAAGATAGGACAGACTAGCACATTCTCAAAGGGAAGATTTCAGAGAGTAACTGTCATGTAACGGAGGAGGTAGTAGTACACACTCTGCAACACTTTCTTATTGTCAATCTGGAGAATATTTCTTGTACCCAGGACTGGTATTCCAGGTGGGAAGGAGGAAAGGGTTGTTCCAGAGGAGAAGCAGAGGAATGAGTGCTGGCCTCATGCAGTGCTACATTAGGGTAACTGCTGTTTCTTGCTTGAGGTTGCTCTTGTACATGGAAAAGCTCTAAATGTTGCTATAAGTGTATATTACCATCGCCACTACTGCCCAGGGGTAGAGGGTGGAAATAATTAAAGCTATTTAAAATAACAGACTTTTTTCTCTTGAATAAAAAAGGGAGGGAATTTGAAACTAGTGAGCATCAGCCGGTCTCATTGCCCCTTTCTCTGTTTCAAGTAAACCCTCAGATCTTGGGATCCTGAAGTTTCTGGAGGCACAGCTGGCCTCTGAGCAGGTGAAGGGGGAAAGCACCGGTTCTGTCCCCAGGAACTCATTGTCATGCAGAGGGATTGCTCCATGCAAGATAACACCACTGCTGTTTAATGCGGGTTGTAATTCTGTATTCTTAATGTGGCACTTCTTGAGCCTTTAAAGTAATAAGAGCAAATTTGATGTAAGGAATACACTGCCACGGGCAAGGAGGGTGGTTATCTGCACCGAGATGTTCTGCATTCCCCGCAGGGCTCTGAACACTTATAAATCAGTGGTTTTCCCTTCCCTGTCAGGTCCAGCGTAGCCAGGGGAGGATTTACACAATACTCCAGTGCCCCCAGTGTGTGTGTGCATGTGGCTGGGTGTGCGTGCATGTGGAGGGGGTGGTTTCCTTTGCTGTCCCTCGAGAGAGCACAATTCTGCCAGCAGTGTGTTATGACATCTGTTTTTACAAACTCAATAATGCTCAGCATGCTGAGAAGCCGGGGCAGTTTTGATGGATGAACCCACTACAACAGCACGATAACATTCTGTGAGCATGCACAAGGGATTAAGCAAGACACCAGCCCACTTCGCCGAGGTCAGGCTGTGCTCAGAATCTGAAAGGATGTAATATTAATGTCTATCTAATTGGTGAATTTGTCAATGCAGTGTTGCCATTAAACAGCCGGCCATCTGGACCCCAAGGTTTATGTGATCACAGCTGATTGTCAAAACAATGGCATTTCACTGACCTTAAGAAATTCAATTAAAATGTTGTATTGCTTTCCATGCAGTAAAGGTACACAAACTGTTAGGATAAGGTTGCTGCAAGGGCTGCTCCTTCTGTTTTCCAAGTCTACAGTGTAAAATCATTTTTGCATAGGCACATATTCCTGGTAAATCTAAAATAGCATGTGCAACTGCACTGACACTTTGGGCAGGTCACGTTTCCTTGCTGTGTGTTTTAACGATTCAGCAACAACCAGAAGAGATTTATCCAGAAAATAGTACTCTGCAATTCCATTCATCTCTTTTTGACTTAACAGCTTATTTAGTACATTCACTGTTCAATTTACAGCCCAGAAGCTGTTGCACTAGTCCCCTGTTTTGGAAGTAACCATTTCCAAGGGTAAAAGTAATTCTGAATACTAATATTGTTTTGATTTATCCTAAGTTAATTAGTGACAACCCTGACTAGTCAGAGTGGCACAGTCTCAGAAGAACACCTGCACCTACAAGATGAACTAGTAGCAGTGTGGAGGCTTATTGCTTGCTATGCCAATATTTCTTCCTAAGTTTCTGGCCTCCAGCACAACCGTTATGCCTTGCCCTAAATGATGGGAAGAGTTACAAAGAGAAAAGGCTGCTGAAGACCTGTCACAATGTCAGCCCGTGAGCTCAGAGCAGCCCCACACCTCTGTGTGAGAACAGGTTCCTGGTAGGGTAGGAAGAGACTGGAAGCACAGCAATGGTGTACTCCTCTCCTGGGTGCAGAGGGAGGGCTCTGCCAGCAACACTTATGTACAAAACTGAAACCAATGGCATCTTCTTGCCAGCCCTGTTGATATTGTTGTCTTGGGCTTCTCAACTCCATGCCATGATCTGTCCAGGTCAGTAACTTTTACCCTACTGTTATTTAAACCAGTATTTTAGAAGCCATGGTAAAAGCTGGAAGAAAAAGAGCTCTCCTTTTTCAGTCACAGGCCCCAATGGACATAGAAACATGTGACACAAGATTTCTTGGGTGACAGATGTTCCCCCTGCATATTGCATAGCTCTTTTCATAAATGTGTGAAACACCATCTCAAAACAAGTTAGTACTTCTCCTAGCCGGATTGGGAAATTGTTCAAGAACTTCAGTGGTCTCGTGGTTATGAACCTTCTTCTAATTTCCATCTTAAACATATTCACGGCCAGCTCATTCCCATTTGTTCTCATGCCAACTTTGCCTTTTAGTTTAAACAACTCTTCCCTAGTGTTTACCCTCCCCGTGAATTTATAGAAAGCAATCACATTCTCTCTCAACTTTCATTTTGCTAGAATGAAACCCGGTTTTTCAATTCTCTCATAAAATACACTCACTGTTCCCCCAGACACGTTCTCTCATCTGTTCCTTTTGCACTGTGAGTTCCCCTTTCTTGAACAGGGTCAGCCGGGGTGCAAGCAGTATTCTAGACTATGTCTAGCTGATGCTGTAAAGAATGATGATGATACTGCCTTTCTTTGCTAGAAATCTTCCACCTAAGATGCTGTTTTCCTTTCTCATGGCAGCTTCACACAGCCATTTCCTCATCGTGCTGTGGGCAGCTGGAACACAAACACATCCTCTGTGGTCCAGTTTGCTTCTATGGAGGAACCTACGGCTCTCAGCAGCTTTTAGCAGATCTCCAGTGTTTCACCTTGCTCTTTTTACTGTTGGATTGCCTTTATTCCAGTCTTCAAGGCCACTCAGACCTTTTTATATGATATGCTAGTTTTCTTATTTTTTTGGCAGCAATTTTCAAGCATGGTCCTCACAAAATTACATGAGCACATTCGCCTGTTTGTGTGAAGGGCTGTAATGGATATAAAAGGAGCTCCTGTAGCTCTGTTACATCCTGTCTCCATGCTACCTGTTGTGTCTTCCCCTTGAGCCCTCTTCTTACACAACTTATGTCTTCGCTAATAATTTTTCACAGAATATCACATCACCTGTTTTACTGAAGTTCAGATAAATAAGATATACTACATCTAGAAAGTCACGTTTTTAGTAAAATCAAGATTTAGGATTAATTTATAATTACAATTTACCTTTGTTAGACTTCTTATTCCATTTTACATCCATTTCTTCCATAATTCTTTATTTCAAAATATGTTTGAAAGCCTTATGCAATGCTGAAGTCAGAATAGCAGACTCACAGTGTCTCAAACGTTTTTTGTATTTTTGAGGGGATAGAAATGATGCATTTACTGTTCTGTGGTCATGTGATGCTGCTTCAAATTCAATTATTTTTTTTTTAATATTGCATTATCTGGAATTCGGTTCCTTCACATTGCTCTCCAATCTTTCAGAAGGCTTATGAGCTATTTCTTTTGGACTTGCTGTATGCAGTGAGTGCATACTAATAGGAAATGTTCATCCTACAGAAGAACAAATATGTTGCATTAGTTCGTCATTTTCTATTGTGCCAAGATGAGGTTAAAAATAGCTATAAGCAGGAAGTTTCTAAAGTAACTCAACTGTAGACCCCATCAAGATTTAATACAATAGCACTTCAGAACATGGAGGTGATAGAGGATTTTATAAAATGTCATGAACATAACTTGCACTAATGTGTTGCTTTTGCCGTAGCGTGTAGAAAGATGCTTTCAAACACACCTTGGGCATAGTCCGCACGGCATGCATATTGTTCTGTCACTTGTGAATAAAGCACCAACTTCAACTTCCGGTGACACATTTGTTTCACTGAAACCTTATCTTTTAGAAATAGAAGAAGCTTCTGTAAAATGAAACTCCTACCCTGCAGTTGCTACTGTACCAGCACAATATCAGTACATGAATCTACTGCCTGTACACGAATGCATCTTTCTTCTAACTGTACCGTAGCAAGTCATTAAACATATGTACCTTGTTTGATGTTATTAGATTTATTAGATCCTCTGCTCATTGCAAAGGACCGGCATTGTCTCAGTCCTGCACATTTATAGTGCGTCATCGGTAGAGTGTGACAAAGCGATTTGAAATCACTGATTAAAATGCCTGATCACATACTGAGAATACTGTTAGTTAGTTAGAACAAAGTTTTTTCTACTGTGAATCCTTCCGCAAAACTGACCGTCTTGAAGGTTAGTTGCAGTACATTTTTTTTATCCCAGCCCACGAAAAATGAACTGCAGACACATTTCTCGTCTGTGAATTAATTATCCTGTGGAGATCAGTCAGTGAATGCTGGAACCTGCTATGTAACAACCTTTGGGGAATTGGATCCTTTTCCAAATTCACATCGGCTCTATATTAACATGGAGTTTGGGGGTGGAGAGGGGGTTTGTGGTAAAGGTCAGAGCTGCTCATTAGAAACCTAAATGAAACGTGGTAACACAGTTGATTCCTCTAGGATTACAGCTTATGAAAGTGAAAAAATATAAACATATATCTACATGGTAGTGGAAAAGGAGGGCAGTTGTGCAGTGTTGTAACTTTATGTGAATATTTATCAAAATACTTCAGAACAGACCTTCCAGTAATACCCAATTACTTCATAACACAAGTAGGATCTGTCCCATAGGCTTTTTTTCTTTTTTCCTCCCCTCAAGAAAGAGGGTTCAGACTAGGTGCTTGAGTCAATGTAAATAGATGGGAAGATGTACTTTCTGCTCTGTGCCAGAAGCAGGAAACTATTTGCTCCGAAACTTGAGTGCAGGGCAAGAAGAAGGTTGTACAGTGTTGACAGTGGGTTATGTCACATAAATACTGAATTTCTTAGCCTCTGGGCTGTTGTAGCCCTGGAGGAAAGGCAGATGACAGCTGTCAGTGTCTTTAGCATTCACATAAATTAATATTCTTCTGTATTAAGTCAGTAGTCCATGAGGATCCAGACTAAGCTGCTCTGCTTGCTTGCTGCCTGTGGATCTAGTTATGAGTATCAGGTCTCTAACAAGGGCTTGACATGCACAGTGGAGCCTGGATGGTTAGCACAAGGGGGGCTCAGATGCTGCTCAGAAAAATCTGATGTGGTTTTTGACACTAGATCTAATGCTGGTAAATATTAAGTTTGCTACTTACACCATTTTTTTTGTTGTGAAGAACACTTTTTGAGGCAGGAGCCTTGATGGAGCACCATGTGAATGCTGCTGGGGAGCAGTCACCACCGTGGTATCGTCCCGTCCCTGCTCTATCAGAAGCACAAATACTCTCAGTAAAAATATAAACAAAGAAATATTAAAACATTACAGACATGGAAGATGGGTACACAGAAAAGTAAGGGAGTCTCCATCTCTGGAGACATTCAAAACCTGCCTGGATCTGTTCCTGCGCTTCCTGCTCTAGGTGACCCTGCTCTGGCAGGGGGGTTGGACTAGATGATCTCCAGAGGTCCCTTCCAACCCCTACCATTCTGTGATTCTGTGATTCTGTGGATTTTCAACTTCATACTAGAGCAAATCCCTGGAAACCCTAATGATGCGAATAGGTCCTACCTGGAGGACTGGCAGGGGTGACTGCAGCAGAACTAATCTCCAAGGAAGATATCGTCACATGAGTGTGAGCTGTGAAAAAGAGTCCATTTTGCAGGGCTGATTCTAGTGCTATATACCAACCCTTCACTGTCAACACCCTCTAATTTGTATCAGCATTTGACAGCTTGTTGACAGCTCATTAGGAAAAAACCCACATGTGACCAAAGCACCCAGTGCAAGCAGAGAGACCTGCTCTCTAATTGTGAACAATATTGAAATCTAAACCAGATGTGGAACTGCAGGTCAGAAACCAGCCCAATTAACATGTTTATCAAAATATTTTTAAATGTATTTAAATTGTTAACTAGTATAAAACATAATAGCGGTAGCTGCTACTGTGGGACTCTTAAATTGTCATATGTGGCAAATCAGAGGAAACAGAACAGGCTTTTGGATTTCTTTTTTCCTGAAAGAAGATATGGCGCAATATCAGTGGCTTTAAACCATGTCAGCTCTGTCATTGAACAGGAGCCATTTGGGGGCAGGTGCCTCTGGTCTGATTCCAGACTGGCACCACCACTGAATGTGAACGTAAGGGACCTACTGCACCTTCACAACAGCAAAGGCAGAGCTGCAGTAAGAGCTGTAAAATTCAACCACATTTGGCTATTTAGTTGGGGGTTTTTTGACACTGGTTAAATTTAAATTAAGAGTTTGGGTTTATATTTCTGGGTTAGGATTGACAATTCTGTTCATTAATCTCTGTTCTCAAAGAGAATTCTTGAATTAAGGGTATCATAGGTCTTCCTAATATAATGCAGATACCGCAAATCGAATGTGTATATTTAAAACTTCTTTGAGGAATTGCTCCACCCTTTTTCTCAAGGATGCTTTTCTGAATTTCTTTGCAATACCTGATAACTGGGAAGCCAGGCAGCTCTTTATGCAGTGAAAACTTCTTTTTTGTTACTTTACATTATTTTTGAATTGCTGACTTACGAATTGAAACACCAAAGCAAACATTCAGGCTAGGAGTAATTCAATATATACATGCAAATAAAGGCACGTCGCTTAGACCCATTAGGAAATATCTGTAACTTCTGGTGCGTAAAGACAAGCTGAGTGAACATTTTCTGGACTCTTCTAGATGATGTGCTTATATCATGGAAATGTCAGTCACAGGAGATATGCTGCAAGTACTCTTTTCCAGCCCTGTCCTCAACAAAAAGAGAAATGCTTGCACAGGGCTGAACTAAATTATAACCTGTGCAGACCATGGTGTAGATGCAGCTATCTCCCACACATCTTTCCCTGAAGTCCCAGTAATGGGTTGACCTTTTATTTTTTAAAGTCTGTCTTTTAGTTACTGATTCAAATACTTGGTGAAAGACACGAGGATCCAGAATTTTCCATTTGAATAAACTTAGAAGAAAAACTAGGTGAGCATAACAGCTACTGCTCCATCTGAGGACACCAAGCGAGGCCTTTAAGGCAATAAAAGTAAGGATGGCACATTTTACAAAACAAGTTGTGTAGAACAAGATGAGGATAAAAGAACAGCTTTTACTATTAAGTTCATGAGGGTGGTAATCTGAATAGGTCACTCAGAACAGGTATGTCCATTTAAATAAGATGCCATCAGGAGAATCTCCTCACAAGAACCTCCTCACGATAAAGTATAACTTTTTTAACAAACCAGCTAACAGCTCCATGCACTCACTATTAGATTACCGAACCCAAAATAAAAAGTTTGAAATTTATATTCATGTCCTCTCCACCTCATTCCTTTAATCTTTTTACTAGCTCTTGAGCATTATTTTCTTCTTGCTTATAGAATGACTGGAAATGTTCCCATTTCGAGTTCTACGGCTAAACACGCTATAAAAGCATAGTTTTGTTGCTTCCTGGGTAATTGATGTGTATGACACATGTATCATAGAACATATTTAAAAAAAAAACAAACCCTGCAGCAATTGCATTCATGTGACAGTCCATGCATTTGACAGGATGGAGAACTTTTTGCACTTCATTGCTGGCACTTCAGGTTCAACTTTTTGTTCTGTAGATCTGTCCCTGACACTCTGCCTGCAACAAGACGTGGTGTGATGTTTCCCAACAACACACGCTCAGGTGGCATTTGAGTGTCTGGTGCTCTGAAGCTGCTGGATCACTCGGGGAAAAAAAAACAAACAAACAAAAAACAAAACCCCAAACAAAACAAACCCTAGGTACTCCTCATTGCTGAAAGGGAAACACTCATCACATTTCACTTTTATAGAAGTGCTTTCTCCTTGGGGGCCTTTGGAAACGTGCCAAAGCCAACAATTTAGGGATGACTGAGATTCCTGCCATCAAGAGAAGTTTTGGAAGTCTGTCAATAAGCTTTGCAGGTATCCCCTCCCTCATTTTATTTCTGGTCTAAGCTTTTGCTAGCCTTTGGTAAGCCTTTAGCTTCCCTCACTTTCCTTCAGCATCAGCTGCCTCCATTTCTTGACATTTTGAGCACTGCCACATACATTGTCTTCCAGACGGCATTCAAGTGCCTCTATCATTAGCAGTATGCAAATGCAAAGGTGTAGAAGTCTCTGTCTCGTGCCTGCACGCAATGTCTCATCATTGCAACCACAGAGGAGGCACATCAAAAAAGGGATGATTGCAAAAATGTGTGATTTAATTTTTTAAAAAATCTGGTAAAAGACAGTTTTCTGCTCCTTAAGGAGGATAGCTGAGGGAGGAACGTGATGTCCTTTCTTGCTCTCAGGGGTTCTCAGTTGCCAGCTGGTTGTGGTCATTACCAGCCGGGCTTTTAAGCAGAGCTCTCCATCGCTTTATTTCATCAGTTCTAATAACTGCCTCACTGTTGCTACCCAATTATTTTCTGTCACTATGACAATCTTAGTTTTATATAAAATTCTTAATCTAATGGCACCTTTCAGATGTGCTAAAATCCTACTTTTATCCAGACAGGTCCTGTAGGTATTAGACATCTTCAGGAAGTTGACTTAATTTCCTGAGTTGAGCACTTTTGACAATGTGTTAAATGTTGTTCACTCCGTTTTATCGATTTCCACCTTTGCAACTGTGTTGCTGCTTTTTAACTAGTTTCTGTCCATTTTACTATGACAAATTAATCGTCTTTTCCCACTATTTTGAATCTCAACTTCCTAAAGTTTGTTGTAGTATTCTTTATGCACAATTAGGCCCCAAATCAACAAGAAACATTTGAACAGCTTGCTCTCCTGTAATCACATATATTAAGACAAAAAGCACTAGTATGTAGTGGAATTTTAGGATTTTTCAGGAATCACTTAAATATATGATGATTTTTCTGCTTGGCACCATAACATGATGGTCCTCTTAGTCTGTGACTAACACTCATAAAGTGATGCCATAGACCTGTGTCATTGCTCTTTTATTTCTTTTTCACATCCATAGCATTTTATGAAGGAATTTATACACTGGTCCGTAGAAATAATATCTCAATGATATTGCAAAATACAGATCAGGTGTTTGTATTCACAAAGTACTATCATGTATATATGCCCATTCATTGTCCTAATGAGGAGTAACAAGAAAGACCTAACTCAGCATGCTGGAGGCCACATATAATATTCCAAATTGCACCAAATTAGAGGCCCGAAATCTTCCCTGTAAAAAAACCCCCCTGCTAAGCTTGGGAGAAAAGGTGGATTCCCAAGGAATCCTGCATATCACCAACACAAAGCAGAGCTGGCAGGAAGGTGCTTGAATTTACTTTACGTGTGTTTTATAGCATCCTCAAAGCACACCTCCTTCCAGTCAGACTGTTGAGGCTGTGCTGAGCTTTCTCCCTTTGAAGCCCTCTGCTCCCACAGGTTTTTGGGATTGTTGTTTTTGCTGCGTTCAATAGCTTTTACCTAAATTGTTGGATGGTTGTTTTGTTTCTTATCGGTAATGTTAAATCAAAGCACTCCATTTGGATATTACCTAGGAGAAAAAATATAAAAGGAATGGGCTCCCCTGAGACTTTAACAAGCGTGTCAGAGAGGAGCGGAGGTGGAACTGCTTGCAACCAGCATCTTCTCTTTGAAATGTTCATGCCCAGGAACCACGTTCCAGACCATTTTAGCGACAGCGGGGGCGCTTTCACATTTCAGTGTGTTCAAAAGTTCAGTCAAGAACAGTTTTGAAATTTTAATTGAAACTGAAAATAGAAAGAAGCCCAACTGCCCTCTGTTGATCACAGCAACAGGGAGGATAAAAGAGAAAAATTGACACTATGAAACAAAAACAAGCGCTGCAGGGATTTTCACTAAACATCTTGCTGTTGTTGCTGCTAAGTAATTTTTTCAGTGATCTGATAAGGTCTAAAGGGGAGTTTTAAACTGAAACTTCCCAGTATTTCTTGGGGTTCTCCTCCCCCACCTTTCAATTGCAAGTGCATGGATTTTTATTCAGTAAATAATACCTGGAGGTCAGCTTGCCCATATCACCAGGATACACAGAATATTGGTGGAACTGTAAGGGTTGAAAACTTTGAGTGTCAAAGCTAAATCCTGAGGCGTCATAAAGGGATATAACACCACCAAGATTCAGGGGCTCAAAGGAAGGCAAAGGCCGCTTTATGAATGCAGCCAGGCTTTGAGCTCATAGAGGACTTTCTCATCTCTCATTACTCACTACACTCATTACATGTTTTAGCTTCTTCTTTGCAAAGTAGTCTTGAAACCAGTGTTAGCAATCATCGCTATTAAAGGCCACTTGACTGGATTCCCCTTCTGCAAAAGGATATTATGGCCACAAACGTGTGGCCCGCCACACGCACATACTTTTAAGTATAGCAAGTAAATGAAGAGGTATTTATACAAAAAAATCTGATTAGCCACCCCTGAAATCTTTAAGACATCTCTGTGCTGGATGTGGTATTTTTGGCTCCTGTAAACATGTTACTAAGAAATGCCAGTAACAAATGGTTCGAAAGGAAGAGTCTTGATTATAACAGAATTTGTTCATTGAATGTTGTGATTAAGAACATATTAAGGTTAATACAAAATGTGTTTGAATATCATGTATCATAGATAAGATAAATGTATACCAAAATGAGTGTTGATTGACAACAGTGGGTTATATATTTGGTATGAATATAAGCACATTGACTAACAGAAATAAGCACCTTATTTGAGACTAACGCTAATTTTAAATACAACACAGTCATCTCAATGCTCTCATCCCATCTGCTGCCAACAGCAAAATATAAATTATGAATGGCATTTTTTTCCCCTTCTATTCACTGCTTTGCAAATCCAGTAGAAGTTTCATTGAAGACTTCTGTGCCTTTGTTAGGTAAGGAATCCAGTGCACAAACAAATTATTTCACTTGTTTTTCTTCCATGTTGGTGAAGCAAACCAAACTAAGGGCAAAATCCCTTCCATTGTTATTAAAAAACCCATGGATGTCATGTAGCACTTTTGCCTTTTGATTAAAGAGGATATCACATATTATGCTTCCATTATGAAACGTCACAAGTCAAAGTAGTCTGAACTCCACAGCTAGGGGGAACACAGACCAGTTTTGAATTTCCTTAGATGTGTTCATAAGGAATCACACCTGCAGCCCCATCCCCTTCCCCACAGGGACATGGCAGGAGCAGCTTAGCTAAGCCACACTCAAGCAGGAGAACACATTTGACTGAGGGCAGCACTATCAGCCTGAATTGTTGTTTTCTCTCCCCTCAGAGTAAAAAAAAGGCAAAATCTTGACAGAATTTGACACTCATCAAATAGCAGCCAGTCAGTAAACATTTCTTTCATAACATCATGGAGAGTTATGTAGCATTGTCAAAGATATCACATAGTTCTTTTGAGACAAAGACCAGCATTGTAGCTGGATAAAAACCATGGTGCAGTGATCTCCTGCACTCCCATTAGAGCCAGCTGCTTTACATCTGCCTAAAGAGATCTGAGCTGAGCTGTCTGAGCTGAGCTCAGGTAAGTCCGTTTCTGCCCAGCTCCCAAATGCTGTGAGCTGGAGCCAGCTGGGAGCCTTGGCTGCCTTCACAGCATAAATACTGGGGATGCTGGGCACAGTGGAAACTTTTGGTTATTTTTTTTGTGTGTGTGCTTCCAAACTGTTTAGCTGAAAAAAAAAAAAATCTTTAGACTGGATCTGTTTTGGGAATACGGCTGCTTAGTGGTGACATAAGTGTTGTGGTATGTACTGGCCTTTTCTCAATTACCAGGTTACATGCATTTTCACCAATAGGCTAAGACCCAAACCAAAGCAATTTGTGTGTAGCCTAACACATATCAGTAAATCAAGAGGATTTCAGTATACCAGCGAGCTTGCTCAGTGCTCTATGCTGGTTGCCACTCAGTGAAAAAAAGCTAATATTTTTCCTTCTGACAGCTCATCTTACCAGTTCAGCTTGTTGCCTTTACTGGAAGAGCAGACAGAAACTTTCACATTCCGTAATTTTATGTTACTGTGGCTTTTCTATCTCTTTGATTATTTTCCCTGTGTGGGATCAATCTCTGACTCTGCCTTCTGTGCTGATGTGAGGTGCGCTGAAACAGTTTTCTGTCCCTTTCATCAGATCTGCTTGGGAAGAATGACAGCTGTAAACTGGCAGCCTAATTTTATGGCAATTGGAAAACATGTCTTTCAATATGTTTCTACAGTCAACTAAATACCATAAGTTTTTGTAGTCATGTGTATTTGCTGTTTAATTAACACATGTGTAGTGTAATTGAAAAGAGAGGAATATTTATCTATTAATCAGTGCAGAATCCAGCTCTGCCTGCTGCATGCCTGCCTTATCACATATCCCTCAAAAGAAAGCGAGATTTATTCCATATAGGAGCCTTATTTGATAAAGTTTGGTGACTGTGGGCCAAAACCGGAGGTGAAAGCTTTGCTGAATGACCCCTGAGGTAATGGGGGAAGCTTCCAAACCCCCATCAGGAGCATACAACCCCGACCCGACCCAAACACCTTTAGGACAAACAGAGACTTTCCAGCACTTTCAACTTACTGAGAATCAAGTAAACAAACATACAACTAACTTACAAACTAAGGAAAGGCAGTGTAAATTCAACGAGCTTGTTTTAATATTTGTTGTAAACATACAATTTTAGTGATGCGTTTTACAATTTGAAGCCACAGGAAAGCACCGAACTCTTTTTTCTTAAAAAAAAAATGCAACGAATTACCTTCCTGGTAATAAAATCAAGTCGTTCAGCCAAGAATATTTATGGGTGTTTCAAAGTCTTTATGCTTTAAGAAGATAAAAAGACAACACTGAATTAGTTGGTGAAAGATACTCTATGTTGTGGTTTTAAGGGGTTTTTTTTATATGTCTAGATTGTCTTAATGCCATGAAATGTCACTCCCGGTGAATTTCTGAGACTAGGCAACACTAGAAATAGCAGGATGCAGGACATGTTCCAGTAAACTCAATACATACGCTCTGCAGAGTATGTATATTCAAGATACGTAGTTCAGCCTAACTCAGAAAAAAGAATGTCAGAGTCTGATTTTGAACATATAATTAGATAAGCCATCATTTCAATTTCTAACTGCTGTCATGTTAAATTAAGCGAATGATTTTATTTCAAATAAAATGGATCAGAAACACTGCTTCCGTAGGATACATTTTCAATATTCTATATTGAATTTGTCCAAGGCAAAATTTAAATATTATTTTGAAAATCACAGGGATGTCTTCTCATGTTTAAATATTTATTTCTCTTTGACAAAGGCTGATGGTAAAGCTCAGGAATAAAAGGCCAAGTTCCTGTTCTAATTCACACTGAGGATAGCAAAGGAATCTCGTTTTAGCTGTGACAGTTTCGGATACAATGATTCATGACACCCGATCCGAGCAATTTAATTTGGGAGAGAATTACGCAGAAACATTATTATTAGCTTTTTTCATTTCTTTGTCTTTTTTTCTTATTCTCTGTGCATATAATCTATGTATCTCATTTATCTGCAGAATGTATGTTTTGTCTTCCGCACTACCTCCCATCCCAAATGATTATTATGTTGCTTTTTGTTCCTGAAAGTGTTAGTCATGTGAAATGGCACTAAAATAATTTTGCTTTTCCTGTCAAAGGAAATTAAAGCAAAAAGACAATTACTTTTCCAAGTTGTAAAATTGTATTGCTATTGACATGAAGCAAGCTAAAGCAATAACTCCTGATGACGTGCTAATAAATAATATACGTTTGTTTATATTGGGCCTGTCCTCCTCTTACACCACTTCAAAACTGGAGTAACTTCACTATAGTCAACGTATTTATAAATAAGAGAAGAATCTAAGCCACTATGTGCCCACGAATTATGTATGAGTGGCAAGAAAAATTTTAATTTTTTGCATACATGTCTGCACTTATGAGTGTGAATGAATAATGGTGAAATGTCAGAAAGTGAGTAAATCTTTTTCTTAGAATAATGACAGGACATTTTCTGTGCCTGTCTGAACTCTGGTACAGTCAGATCCTCTGCTGTCCTGGACAGTGTTGGAGCCAGCAAAGTTTTAGCAAGCGTGCCGGCCAAGATTTCTCACTTGTTTAAGAGATTTGTACAGCCTGGAAAAGCACCTGAATATTCCCTTTCCTCCGATCCTTTCTCAAGCTAGGATGTTTATGACACAAACATAGTTAAGGAAATTTAGTATTTTGCGCAGCATTAGATTCAGATCCTTTTGATTCCCTAGCCTGATGAAAATCATCCATAGATGTGTTGCCTAGAGCACTGCTACATCCACGTTCAGAGTCAGGCTCAGACTTGCACTTCTGGATTCATGGTAAAAACACCTGAATTGTTCCTCTGTGACTTTCGGGAGGAACAAGTATCTGACTTCTCAAATCGTGCTGTTTTAGAATGTTCTTCTCTGGTCCCTCAGGAGAAATGGACCTGCTCCAAAGCTCCTAGCAAGTAGACCTAAGTCCTGCCAACTGTTCTTGCTCTCTAGAAACGAGTGATGGAAGTCCGTCACCCCAGGCTGAGCCAGAGATGGTGGCTACTGGAGGAAACATGAAGAACGCTAGGACTGAGGACTGGCAATCCTGAGAACAGAAGAGGAAATGCTAGACTTGGAAGAAGCCTTGGCATGGGTACCGAAGTACTACCAGGTATTGTACCTGCCCCAGAGGGGCAGTGAATCTGTGCTGACCTAATAAAATGGTCAACCACAAATTCAGATGCTTTATTTCTGGAGACAATCTATATCTTCACATGTATCTTTGAGGGCTTGTGCTTAACTTCAGATAATTAAAAACAGTAAGTAAGGAAACACTATATGAATCATAGTGAAAATGAGCTACCTTCCCTTTAGACCAAATGGTTTTGTGAGCTGAGGGGTAAGGCAATAAATACAGTAATATTACTTAGTTCTATTTCTGTACTTAAGATTTGTGTACATGCAAAAGGTAATTTCTGTTAAGGTAAGGTATGAACTGAAAATACAGCTGCTGTTGCTGGATCTCCCCTAAGAATACCTGTATGTGGGCTTATGGATTCATGGATAACTCCAGAGATACAAGTCAGAGTAGAGGGAAATCAAATGGAATGGAAATTACTTTTTGTTAACTTGCCTTTTCAATTTTGGTCTTAAATAAATTAAATGTTATGTAATCACTTGTAAGTCAGATCTCTGATTAACTTTCTTGCTAGTAGAGCATGGCAAAGGACGTACCTATGTCGTGGTTTTGGCCAAATTGGCCAATGGCCAGCAACAGATGCTCCCCCCCAACCTCTCGTACACGGAGAGGAGGAGGAGAGATAAAGAGATTTATGAGTTTAGAAGAAACTAAACTACTTTAATGAAATATTAATAATAAAATAAAAAGGAAAATAATGAAATAGATACCGTATATACAAAACCTTATTAAGCACCCAGGATGATGTCACCGGCAGGCACTGGGGAAGTCCCAGACTGGACTCAGCAATGGGTGGGAAATGGATTCCACAGCTGGAGTCAGGAACACACGGATCAGGATCAAAGGCAGATAAACAGACAGGGTCCTCCTCGGTCGTCGGCCATTGAAGAAGAGAGTTGACCCTTTGATCCCTCAGCTTTTATACTGAGCATGGGGCAGATGGGATGGAATATCCCCGTTGGTCAATTTTTGGTCACGTGTCCTGTCTGCTCCTCCCCGCAGGTGGGACTCCTCTACGCTTTTCCATTTCCGGTCCTCCAACGGGGCAAATAACAAAATTAGCTGACCTTGGTTGTTATAGCAATAAGTATAATCAAGAGCCTCTCTGCATACCATTCCTTGGCACAAACTGTAAACGTTGGTCTTATCACTCTGAGAATGAACAGTTTTCGGCACAACATGCTGTTAATTTCAGAGTTAGAAGAGGCCTAGCTAAAAAGTAAAATTACTGAACAGAAAGTTGGTTCTGTTTCACCTCAAACCAGGACAACGTAGCAGCCCATTATAAAGTATGTAGGTTTCAGGATATTTTAAACTCTTAAATTTGCCGATTGTTCTAAGAGAGCTATTATGTAGCCTGATACTGTTTGAAATATACCTATCACCAGTGCATGCTTATTCGTTGAACCAACATATTTTCGCAAGGAGAGAGTTTTACCAGGTTCCAACTTGAGCTATATGAACATGAACTTGGGCTTCCTCTATCATTGCAGAGGTCCTCCAGATTTACATACGTTTACATACATTTGGTTTGCTGCTGCCCTGATTACAGCTAATACTGGTAACGTGGGAATGAGTGCAGACCCCCCAGGAGTCTGCAGCAGTACATGGTGTCCTCTGTTGCTTAGATGAACAAGTTCTGCATTCATCTTGACTCTGCTGCAGGCTACTTTTAAGACCTGGATTTTGGGGCTTGCTTTCTTCAACACTTTCTTCCCATTTACATACAGACACTCACCCTCTGTGCCCCCTCAACAACACTGAACAATTTTTGGGGTGACTGCTATAAGAGAAAATGTGCCCCGGTACTCAGGATGTTCAAATGCCCATTGATTTACTTCTGTGTGATAAGCAATTTTCCATAAGTTCCAGGATAACTGATCTGTTTGCACATTAAAAATTGGTCTATTTGGAGCTGGTTTTATTACTACAAACTCACATAAGATAAAACTTTCCAAAGTGCACAGTGAGTATTTAATCAAATCGGCACTTCCAGTTCTTCAAAACTTGTGCGAGACTCCACTTCTTGAATCCAATTAGCCGAAGAAATATCTGGAAAAAAAAAAACAAGTAGAGCACTGTTTTTAACATGAAACAGAAAACAGAGAATAGGCATTGAGGGATGCAGCATTTCCTCCTCTCAGATCTTGCTGGATCTGAACCTGAAAAAATCAATGTGGAAAAATGTATTTGTTGTGCATACAAATTTAACATTATTGATGTAAAAAGAGTTAGAAAAAAATGTGTAACTAGATTTTAGAGGCTTCCTAAGGGCAAGGTTGGAGAATTACTATCTAGCTGTTGATTCGGCATAAGTTTTTACGTAGCAGAGACAGGATTTTATGTGCCTGCTTAGGATCCAGTACAACGATATCACTTAGTCAATAATAGGGAAAAGCTGTTTTTAGAATTTGGATCAAATTTTGAATCCTGCCATAAGCTATGTTTCAAGCAGTACTAAGTAGCTCAGACAGACTGGGTTTTACATATAAATCTCATATGCCGTGGATCCTTTGGTATAGCTGTGGAGAAATATGGGGTTTTAGAGACCTACGCATAGGACTGCAATACAACTTCAGGGTCAATAGTAGCGCCCAAACAGGGATGTAAAACAGGTGAGATCCTGTGGTATGTTCATATAACCATTGAGGCATGTATTTCCCCTGGCACATACTTCGAAAGATCAAAAAAACCTAGTGCTTGTTGTGACTGCCAGCTCTTGTGATACTATTGCAGCTCACACTGTTTGGTGTTTCTTCTTAAAGCCCGGGCTCTTTGAATTATTTGTTTCTATGAGAACTTCAGTTTATATCTCAGAAAAAAAACTAGCTCTGTGTGGCTGTCTAGATCCTCTGTTGCAATAATAAATTTGCAAATATACTGGAATCAAATGTGTGTTGCAGTCCTGGAAGCCAGAAAACAAAGGTAGGGGTAATGGCAGTAAAGGAGGAAAAACTTTAAACCAAGAAACAAGAGACAAGTTCAAAACAAATTCTGACTCTTATGCAAATCTCATCGCTTTTACTGGCTTGAATCATGACTTCCGAAAACTAAGAGCTGATGAGTCTGGCAGTTTGCATTTTATTTTCACTTTTAAGCGTGATCCCGAGCTCATGGGGTCTGAAAGCAAAGTGACACCTATGCATGCTGTCACTGAGCAGGTGGAAAAGCGGCCGTGATCTTCCCTGAGCCTTGGCCAGCGCTGCTGCCCTCTCTCCCCGGGACAGTCCCTGCATGGCGTGTGGGGACACAAGGGACTCTGTGAGGCGCATGGGGAGAGCACCAAGGAGGCATTGCAGGGTCTGACAGGGTAAAAAGAGACAATAGAGGGATTCGGCGAGAATTCCTCCTCACGAACCACTAGAGCTGCTCCTGCTTCACGTACAGAACAGTCTTTTGTGTGTGTGTGTGTGTTTGGTTTTGCATTTGTTTGATTTCTCAAAGGCTGAGGATAAAAAAGATACTTGCCTTTCAGAAAAAGGGAAGAAAACCTTTCTTCTGGATTTTGCCAGCCCCCTGCCATTTAGAGTTGCCCTCACATACTCACAGTAACCCTGGGTGAGCGGCTTCAGGGACAAGTGAACTCCACAGAAGCCCCAAGACAGAAATTTCATCCCTACTAATATAGGCAGTAGGTAGCCACTCACACCCGAACCTGCACAGCAGCCCAGCCCCCGCGCCCCGTGCCCCCGGCCGGCTCTGCCTAATAATCCCGGGTAAAGCCAGATAACCTCATTAACTCTCCTTCGGGTTTTCCTCAGGCAGAGTTCATTATCCCGGTTTTCATCACTTAAAGAAACAGGCTGCTGCCAGCGAGCTTGCAGGGCAGGCGATGAGAAGCGGTAGGTGAGGTGAGACTGTGGATTTGCTGCCAAAGGAGGGGCTTTTCCTTCTCTTCTCCTTCTACATTAGCGTGCCAGAGTCGCTCCCATCCCGTTAGTGACCAGCGGGTTTATTAGTAACCTTTTCCTGGTGGCTAACAGGAATCTTTCCCAATTTACGGTTGGGATTTTACGTGCCTGCTTAGGATCCAGTACAACGATATCACTTCTCACGAATACAATCTCTGTAATTCAGAATGTTCCTCTCCCGCTTCCTCTCAGCCACGGGCACACACTGCCACCACCAGATCAAACGGATCCTTATAACAAGTTGGGGGGGGGGGCGGAGGGTTAAGGTAGGGCAAAACTATCAGGTTCACCTGGTTTTTAATAAAAGGACAGTTTCTAGGATGCTGCACCGTGATGCTTGCAAACTTTTAAATAGAGCTGATTGGGATTTTTCTGTCAAACGATTTTTTAAGCAAAAGTACAGGCAATCATAGAAAATTCTGATTTCACTGCTCCCTGATTCTGCTGGGAAACAATTTAGTCAGACTTTTGTTTAGCTGTTTTTGTTGTTGTTTCATTAAGAATTGGAATGTTTCCCTTTGTTGAGTTTAATTCAAACCATTTGAAATTAAGTTTAATAATATATCAAACTGTTTTTCTTTGCCAGAGTAAAGCCTTGTAGGAATTCAATACCATGTCTGTCTGTGGCCAGTCTCTACTGAGAAGGATATATCTCCTAACACATCCTAGCTTTTCATCTGGTCAGACTGTAATAGCGCAGCACAAAACACAGGGTTCAGTGCGGAGGCCTCTCCACGGTGCAGAAAATAAGCATCAGGTCTCTGAGACGTGTGCAGATGCTTTTGATCAGGCTGTTTCTGTTACCAGGAGTAAGTGTTATTTTATAGAAAGCAACAGTTCAACATTAGAAACTCAACAGTACTGAAATAAATTTTTTCATAATTCCTAAATATTTATACATTCCTTTAAAACAACGTTTGATTTTTTTTTTCTGCCCTTGCAAAATTAAAAGCATCCTGAGGCAAAACGTATTTCAAGAAATACTCTGTCCCACCTAGAGGTACATGTCTGGTACTATCCTAAATATACAGATTCTCAATATCAGAAAACTATACATTTCGTATACTTATCATGATTAATTACTGGATCTATAAATTACAGGAAGCAGAAAGGAGAGAGTCTGTTCATGACCTAAGTTCAGATGTGACAATTATTTGTGCATTTTAGCGGGCTAAATTTGGTTTCTGTGAGAATCATAGTTGCAGATGTGCTTAAAATGTTTTGTTAGGACACAACATAACTTGAAACAAAAAGGGTTCTTGCACTTTCCAGGATGCAACTAGCATGGATCAGTAAAGAAAGCAATAATTGCTCAAAGCTTGCTGTCATTTTTCTAAGTTACTCATGGTTGAATATCAGATATACGGCAGAATGAAAGCAGAGCAATTCATTAAAAGAATTCTACTCTGGCTGCTAAAAACAAAACACTCAAAACCTTTTGTTCATATGGAACTGTGAAAATATGGAAGAAAATTAGCTGCCTCTGAAGCAGTGAAATTATACCATAGTGTTATCCAAAGCCATTCAAATACAGACTTATTTATGATAGCAAATTAAATACTATTGTTTTCCAACATTTCCCCATAGCTAAAATGATAGGATAAAAAACTCTTGTATTGCCAAAAGCATACTTGAACTTCTTTCAGCTGAGAAAACAATTAAAGGCTTGTTTGAAATGGGGATTTTTTTCAAGCCATACAAACAGCAAAATATTTCTCACAGTTGTTAGTTGCTGTGCAGCTGAAGAGGCAATAATCTGTCATGTCCTTGATTATTTTCCAGGAAGCAATGAAGTTGCTTTAGGAATATTTAAAAGTTAGCTACAGTGAAATTGTTTGAACTTTGAGAACGTGTCACCGTTCCCTGCTGGTAGCAATCATGTTAGCATGAGTAAACAGTACAATATCTACATAGATATTTGCTTTATTAGTTAGCCAGTTCATATTATTCACAATGTAGCAATACATGCTAAAAGTTATCCTTTTATTTCAAAGACTGCGGTATGAACGTTTTCAATGCTTTTCTTTACCTACTCCAGAATTACAAGTGATATTTCCCTTTGTCACCTTCAAAGATGGGAATGCTGAGACATACTCTACACGACCATACTGCCCAGGCTGACCTACAAGGAATCTTTGACCATTTTTCCAGTATTAACAGATCCCTTTTATATTAGGAGTGGACTACCAAGATAAAAAGTTTAAGTTCTTTAAGGCTGGGGATGATGAAGACAACCACTTTTCAGTGACTGAATACTATATCTATTTCACAATATGCTAAAAGACATTTATGACAGAGTTTTAAAGTAGCAATTCATTTTGTATGGAGTAAAGTGTATGACATAAAGCATTCACTGATGGATAAACTGCAATAAAGAATTGATGACAAATCATTTAGTCATAAATATGACTCTTATCTGAAAGCACACCTTGGCAAAGCAGAACAAACAGCAGTGTCATTCAGTGTGGTGTGCTTTGGTTATCAGATACTGAAGTTCACATTTCACTTCAGCAAATAAAAATATTTTAGCCTGATTCAGCCACTTCCCATTTAAAAAAAAATAAAAAATAAAAAAGAGAAACCTTTCAGGAGTTCTTAGACCTTTCTAAAGAGATAGAATTTGAGGGGGACAAAAAATCTCAATATGGGCTGCGTAATATTGTACTTGGGGAATGACAGATTGAGCAGTGACTAAGCAGATAGACATTTAAGAAGTCTGGTAAAAGCTAGGACAAAATATTTTACTTTCAAGTCCTAGTTTTCTCAGTCTTTAGTTTTTGAAGATCAGTGTCCTATCTTGCCTCCAAAACACTAAAAATAATGATTTCTGTATTCATAAAAGACACCTTGACAGCTTGGCAGAAATATGCTGAGCCTGAAACCCAAGTTAAAGTTAATTCCAGTTTTCCATTTTAGGAGTTCTATATGCTGAGTTAAAAACAGTAAAGATGTATTGAAATTTATGGAACCTGACCATAAGAACCACTTTGAACAATAAATGTTAGTTAATGCTTTTTAATACTAGATTTGAGGGCAGAATAAAAAATAATATTGAGTTTAAAACGTTGTATTTTTCATGTGTTGTTCCTCCTTCACAGACAAACCGTAGGCCCAAGAAAGTGGCTGTCAAAGACAGTAACCTGCTAGGGCTGACAAAAACCCTACCCCCCCATGATTTGCCTATATCAAAGACATGTAAGCCAAATGTCTGACATTTCCAAATGAGGATGGGGTGAGGCGGTCTGGAGGCAGAGTGTCTTCCAGGAGCATTAGACTTGGGTCGATACCAGCTCTATCCTTTTCCCTTCTCCCTTTCCTTCTCCTGGTAGGAGCAGAGTCAGAGTTCAATTTTGCCCATTGTGTAGAGAAACCTTGAGCTGGCACTCCTTACTCTTATCCTTTCACTCCTTCATGTGAAGACTTCATGAGAAAAAGGATATCATATATACCTTCCCTATACCTTCCACAGAGTGGTATGGGTCATGTAATGAACCACCCAGCCTCTTCTGAAGAGTCTGCTCTGGTGGTATTTCACTAGGAAGAAGAGAAGTAACAGTCCTTTTTTTTTACATACAGGGTAATCGGGAGTTTCACAGGTTCACTTAGGCAGAGCCATCAATACAACTGCCTCTGATATTATCAAAGTATGTGTCATACGCAGAGCCACTGTCTCTCAGATCCCATATGCCAAATGAGTTTGATGACATGGTCTACGACTATGAGGTCTTCTCCCCTCCAGAGTCAGTGGAGTTTGGGAATTCTAATTTCTGATCTTCTGCAGCTAGTAAGGCTGTAAACTGGCAAAAGTGTTTCATGTTCCTCTTCAGCAAACGGTTTACAGAGATGGTGTCTAATACGCTGGATATTAGAGTGCCCTCAGTCTCCTGTCACAAGTCTATGTTACAGAAATACCAGGATCTGGACATGTACTTTCCCTTATTCTACATCTTAGTTTCTGTAGAAAGGCAAGGAGTATGTCTTCAGTTCCCAACAGCCTTGATCTGGGTAGCTGGGACCCTCCAGGAAGCCCTGCAGTGTACTGACATGTACCTTCATGTACCGACACAGGACAGTTTCTGCTTTCTGTTGCTAATATTTACTACCTTAATTGTTTAAAACTAGTACAAAACCTGTGCTCTGACCCTAGATATTATCATTAGTTTCAAATGCTAAGATTATTTTTTTCTCACTTAGATTCCTGTATTTAAGTCTCTGGCTTAATCAATGCAAGAAGAAAGGTAGTGTTTCAAAGACAAGCGCTCCAGTGTTAGGAAATGTCAGATTTAATGCTGTCTGTACAGCATTAATTTACGGCCTTGTGCATGTGCATTCTGATACAGTCTTTAATTATATAATCATTTGCCTCATGCAGTGCTCTAAATGAACAGTGAGAAGAAAGGAAGGACTGCAGGTAGGCTTGTTAAGTTGGACCCCAGGAGGTTTGAGGCTAGGAATCATTACGTGCTATTGTATAAACTCTGTATTAATTCATTCACCTAAAAGACCAAGTCTGGGTGGCAAGGGATATCTTCCTTTGACATTTCTTAATATTTATATTCTTGGTCTTGCCCAAGATTATTTTTTTTGTGGAGGGTAATATAAGTCTTTATTATGTCTGTTACGGTAGGGTGCAGGAGATCCATTGACCCGGGCAGTATACAAATCAAGATTACAGCAATCAGTTACTTTTATTTGTGTATTTATATACAATAAGACAGGCTTATAAAGTTAATATTCTTCTTTTTAATTTTGTTGCCCTTTCCTTTTCTGTCTCTATGTGTCTTCCCTTACAGCTTTGTCACCTTTTTTCTTTTTTCTATATTTTAACCAGATGTTTGGCTTTGATGGCAGATGACAGAGTTTCTTTGTAGCTGGAATTACATTTGTCATTGCTGTATAATCACTGCTATGTCTCTCAGGACTGGTGAACACTTGTTTTTAAGTGAAACTACTTGTCTTATTTTCCCCCCTGAGTGAAATTTATGACTGTAACTATTGAATTGCTTGTCTGTCTCTATTTTAATCACTAGTCTGACTCCAAAGGATCATGCAACTGGTTTGGGTTATTTTTTTCTATAAGTCTCAGATCTTCTGTTTATGCTTTTTCTGTTCTGCTCTCCTACAGCTAGCTAAAAGTGATCATGTAATGTAAAGTTTGGAATTCATGATTAGACATAGGCCTTCCAAATATATGCCAATACTTCAACTGCACCCATCACACGCAACTCCATAACCAGTTTTAGAGCCCATTGCCCTGTCATTTTTCTTCTGTAAACATTTGGTCAATAGTACGTTTCTGGCAGGGGCTCTGGCTCACGAGGCCACTCTCACTCTCATCCAGCAATAGATCAGCATTGATTTTATATTTCGGGGGACAGAAAAGAGGTAGAGAAATGACTGAATCTGTAAAAGTTTGACACTAACGACCAGGTTAATTGGTGATAGAGGCATAGCTTGGCAGGGAGGCAGGTGTCCCATGGCGCCTTTCACTCATACTCACTCCAGTTGCTGGATATGGTCCTGGGTCTCCCGGCATTTGAAAGTGAGGGGTGAGTTGCCCGCATTTAACCTTCTGCCTTTTGGTTAGTTGTCACTTACAGACCTGAAATACCTCCTATGGTCTATAGGACAAAGCCTGAAAGGAGGAAAGCTGTCTCTGCATTTGAGCACAACTGGTCCTACTGAACCTTTGGTGAACTTGTCTGTATTTTAAAAATGGGAATTTACAGAATTTTATTATACACCATATTCATATTGTGGGATTACCAGTTATTTACAGACTGGAAAGGATGTACTGGGTAGTATTTAGTGTGAACCACTGCACATGGTAAATGGTACAGTAAATCCTTTACAAACAGTCATTAAAATAGCTATCATATTACTTCATCCTCCTGGGTGCAGCACTCCCAGCACTCTGCAGGGCTCTCTCTCATGCCTGCTCTGCAGGGACAGCAGCAGGGAGAAGCCACCTTGTGTGTGCAGGAGACAGTGAACGTCCTAAAAAGGCTCTGGGCTCAGGGCATCCACTGCTTGTGTCAGTGAATCAAGAACATCAAACAAGCCATAGCCTGCTCATGTGGGTCCATGCCCCTAAAACGTGTTCCCTGGCATCCTCTGATATAACAAGAACAAGGTTTATTACAGCAGTAACTTGGTCTGCTTTATATTGCATTCAATGTATCGGTCAGGTTGACACCGGGAAGGAAGCAATTGTTTGACTCTAAATGGTGGACTTAAGATCATTCGGCCTGTGCTTTTTTCACTATTGAGACAGGAGGCGTTCAGGTATGAGCAGATTCATTATTTTGCAGTAGGAGCCATTTCCCTTAGCATTTTCAGTGTCAGGCTTTAATCCACTGTTGGCACTCTATGAGATAATAGAAACCTCTTACATGACTGTGTGATATACTTGAACACCACTGAGAATGGCGTATTCTCCAATCAACAGGGTTTCAGCTTCAGTCTTCTTGTCAGTTATAATGGGGTCTGTGCAGTTAAAAATCCCATGCAATGAATGAGAATACTTCCCCACACATTATCCTGTTCGTGATAACTTCCAAGCTTAAGAAATACGATGATACTGGTCACTGAGCATAACACAAAGGAAAAAGCAGTGAGGGAAAGTTTTTTCTACACAATTAAATTTATCCAGCTTGGATTCCATGTGAGAAACGTTGCTACATCAACCTACACAGGTAGCATTTCAGCTCCAGTATAATCTTAATATCAGCAAAAAGTCATTCTCTACAAGTTTAGTGTTGTTTTTCTTACTATTTTGAAGTTTCATTAATAGTTCTAAAGAACATAGCAAGCTGTTAGGCATCCATTAAGCTTCACTCTGTGCAATTTTCCTTGCAAATGTCTTTTATTTTTGATGCACCATTTTACCAGGTGTGGTAAAATGTAGTGGTGAGCAACTCAATATCACAGAAAGCAGGGGATTTGCAAGGTCAGAGTGAACTGGACTTTTCTTGCATGGTGAGAGGTAAGAACCACCAGATTGCTCAGTTTCCACTGTGAAAGTCATGGCAAAAGACATTTTTGAACTCAACAGACCTTAGGGGTGCCTTCCTACTTGAGATATTCTCTATTTAATTGTTTTTAAAATCTTAACAGATATTTACTGTCACTTCATTGGCTTCGATTGACATTGCTGGATTAGTTTCTCATAACAAAATCTTCTGGAGAAACAAGGATGTCAGGTAGTTTACTCTCTATCCTGTACACCCTCATGTGCTTTTGCTTAACGCTAGGCAACATTAAGCATGTCGTTCTCTTAAATCACCCTGGTATATCAATTTTTAAACTGCCTTACACAGCTTAAAGGAACATCTTATTGTATTTTGGGCTCATAGACACTGCTAGAATGATCCAATTCCCGGGTTTTAAGGATATCACACAGTAGTAGAAATGAAATGTCTTATTGTTTGGTAGTGATCTCTAACACCAGGGTAAGGTAGAAATAGGTATAAACACATAATCTTCACCTCAGGGAACCCTAAATCCAGAGTATGACGTTTTTCTTGGGAAAGTATATCTGTAAGTTTACTTCTTTTTCTCATAGCCTTTCCTAGTCTTCCAGTTTTGATCCCTGTTCCTATCTGACTCTTCAGAAAGGATGGAAAAAAGAGACATATTTTGGAGAAAAAGTGCAAATAAAATACAAAATCCCCCAGGATAGGGTGTAACATTGTGGGAATTTGTTCCAAAAAACTAGAAAGCATAAGGATCAAAACGATCAAATGTTTAAAAACTTCTTACTTTAAAAACCAAAATGAAGACAAAGAGGAACGCCTTCTCAAGTATTTGATTTCTTTGAAGGTATCCACAGAGCTGGTAGACTCTGCTCAGTGGTACTTTGCCCTCAGATGTGAATATACAAAGGGCTGGAAAAAACCCTTCCATCCTTGGAAAAGCCTCTCTGCAAAGCTTCTTTCTGCTGCAGTGGTGAACAGCTAACTTCAGTACATCCAGGAAGATGAGGAGCAGGAGGTCTCAAAACTTCCTTACGGTCTTGGGTATAGATAAAAAGACACGAAGAGAAGCGCAACCTGCATGAGATGATCTGGAAAAGCAGCATCAGCTGGAGCCCTTAGCGCGGACCACTCCTGCTGCAGAAAGGAATGTGCATCAGGGGAACATACACCGTAACACTCCATACCCACGTCTCCCTGAGGGCTCTTCATAATGATAACCTAAATGGCCCATACCGTTATGGCAGAATGGGTCCTGGCTTATCAGGTTACCTTGCCCTGATGGGTTGGAAAGAAGTCCCAGGATTATTTGGCTAGATAAGAGAAGAGATGCATTGTGCATGTCATCCAGAAGAGACTGTGGAGCAGAGATCTAGAGGAGGAGCACCATAAAATCAGGAAGGGGATGGGACTGCCTTCCCACAGGCACTGTCTGCTGGCCACTGTCAGTGCCAGGATATGTACTGAGTGGGGTACTTCATCTGACCCAGTACAGCCATTCTTGAGTTGTTATCTTTGGAAAGTGGTGATACTCACACACACCTTCTAAATATAAAGTTACAATGGCTTCAGAGACAACTCTGTGCAAAAATAAAATAAAATCATTTATAACGACCCATGCTTACATCAGCTCCAAGAGGGTTCTCGGTCTCTGAATCAGGCAGTTCTCAAGCTGCCAGTGCTATTCCCCAAGGCTGAGGACAAATTTCTGGTTCAAAGTCCTCAGGTTTGCCATCATGGAGGAGAATCTGGATTTACATTCTCTTTCACAGCCCAGCCTGTGTGGCATCTGTTTGTGTTCACTCTTCTCCCTGCTCCTCTCTCCAAGGATTTCTTGACAACTAAAGTAATCAGATTAATTTTTAACTCTACTCAGGCCACTGTATGACTTTTTTCTTAGGGAACGTCAGTATTTGAGGAGCTGACTGAATAATTTCATACTCAAACTGAAAATCAGTCCTGTTACTGATTGTGCCACAAGTTGAATAACTGAAAACAAACACAATGATATAACTGTATACTTTGTAAGTGACTTCTGGAGGTCACACAGCTCAACTCCCCACTAAAAATAGGGATAATTTTGAAGTAAGATCCAACTTCAAAGTCAGAATATTGAATATACAATTTAATAATAAAGTTCAATTGTCTATTTGAACTTTAAATACCTCTCTTTACATAACCCTTCTGAGCAACTTGTTGCAGTTTTTGACCACCATTATTGGGACTTTTTTCCTAACAACTAACTGACAGTTCCTACCCTACAATTGGTACCTGCTGCGTCTTGTCCTTTTACTCCATTCTCTTTAGACCCCACCATTAGATGGATGAAGACAAGTCAAGACAGTTCAAGACCCTTGTGCATATATTTTTCAGATTGCATAACCCATTTCTCTCAGCCTTTCCTCATGCGTCATGTTTTCCAGTCTCCTTGCCATCTTGGTGGCCCTCCATTGGACTTGCTTCAGTATATCCATATCTTTCCTGCCAGGTTATCCAAAAATGGATACAGTACTCCATAGGAGGTCCCATGGATGCTGAACAGAGGAGAATAATAATTTCCTTCAATTTGCCAGCTACACTCCCATAAATTCACATTAATATGTGGTTACCTTTGTAACTGCAAGGCCACACTCCTGATTCATATCCAGCCTGTTGAGTATTAGGACTTAAAGGTTTTCTAGCCATTCTGACCCTGACCTGTCCTGTTGTATGAGGTTATTCCACCCCTAGTGGAAGACTTTGCATTTATCTTTGCTGGACTTCTAGCAGTCCATCTCTCCAGACTGTCAAAGCCCCTTTGAATGATAGTTCCAGCGTATGCCCCTAATTTGGGGAAGGTTGCAGGCTCGCTGAGGATGTATCCTCTCACATCCTCCAACTTGTTCATGAAGACATTGAACAATACCAGCCTCTGAAGACACCTACAGTTCTCCCTCATCCACCAAGCCAGCCACCTCAATGCAATCAGGTTGGCTAGGCATGATCTTCCCAAGGTAAATCAACGTTGGCTGTTCCAAATCACCTACTTGTTCACACAGTCCTAGATCATACGTCTTGGGAGACCCTGTTAGAACCTGCAGAGGGGATTGTGGCTGAGCATCATAACAACATGCAGTGTCCCTTTTGCACAGGCTATGACAGGATAAACCCATACCTTTGCTGCAAACAACTGAACTAGCCTTTAGCCCATTAGAAGTCACTGCCCTAGCTCAGAGATGCAATTATTATCAGTATCTTTCCCCCAGGCAACATAAAAGTACTGGAATGCTAAAGGCTAGAGGCTGGCTAGTTTATCTGTCCTATTATTCCATCCAACACAAGGTCCAGACCTGTCTGACTTCTGTTTTCAAAAGCAGTGGTTTCTCAGATACTAACAATGCTGCCTATGGAAAGAGACAGCGTAGCTTCTTCTTACCTATACTGTACATACTGATTTAGTTTCGTCACTTTCACTGAGTTACACATGTCTTCTTTCTGTCTTTCTTTCTTTGCCTTTCTTTCTCTGTCTTTTTGTCTTTCTCTGATTTCCTTCCTTCCTCTCCTCTCCTCTCCTCTCCTCTCCTCTCCTCTCCTCTCCTTTCCACAGCAATGAAGATATTTAACTCTCTACCTTGCTCTGGGAATAAAAAATGCTGGTTCCATGCTCTGATGTACCTCAAACATTCAGTAAGCATTTGTTCTGCATTAGACATAGCCCATAAGATAAATGTATATTGAAATCCTGATATTCCATATATTCAAGGTGATACTGCATGCACACTAACAATGAAAATGAAAGTTGTAGCTGTGACAAGTAATTCTGAAGATGCTCATTTTCAACTCGCTGCAATATGAGAAT
Source organism: Stercorarius parasiticus (assembly GCA_013396915.1). Taxonomy (NCBI): domain Eukaryota; kingdom Metazoa; phylum Chordata; class Aves; order Charadriiformes; family Stercorariidae; genus Stercorarius; species Stercorarius parasiticus. The sequence continues at coordinate 199,814 of VWZL01004247.1, read as the reverse complement.
GTTTTTAGAATACTTTCTTACACTGTGAAAGGTCAGCAGACTGCATTTTCGTCTACAGAACTGATGAGAGTGAGATAGTATGAGCTGAACTGTCTCTGAAATGTAAAATTTAAAATTCCAAATAGAATCTTCATAATTAAAAATATTTTACAATGCAAATGCAAAACTGGAAAAATTAATATTTTATACATCTGAATAGTTCAATTCATTACCCTTCTTCTGAAGTGTAACAAAAAACAGTTGAGAAAGAAATAAAAGCTAGATCTTTCCATGTCAGGTGAGTCAATCACTGGATTCTCTTCAAAATGCTGCTCCAGTTATTTTCAGAGTTAAGCGTATATCTGGAGCATGTGCAAAAATCTTTTCCTCCTGACAGGACTGTGTTCTGTTTATTGTCTTCTCCTTTTCAAAGAGAAGATGCATGTACATCGACACCTTCAGGGACAGCTTACTGTCACAGTCTTTTGCTCAGAGATGTACAGTTCCCCCACATGAAGAAAATTATGCTGACATTTCTGTAAATGCTGAGCTTTCCGATACAAACCTTCTTCTTCCACAAGTACTGACCTCCCATTGCTATAGCACTAAGCCCCGTCTTTTCTTCACTGACATTTCATTGATAATGATTTAATTACAAACAACAGTAGATGCCTACAGCCAAACCTATCCTTCATGTAACTTCACAGAAGCATCTAACCTGGGAATTAGTTTTTTCACTTATACCAGCAAAATCATACTAGGGATAAATCTAGACCATCACAGTGAAGCTATTTTTTTGCATTTTTTCCCCCAGTGATCGTGAGGAGCCAATTTCTGATAATTAATTTGGAGAGCAGCATGCCATCCATTAGAAACTTTTAAATACTTCAGCATGGTTTCTCCAACCTGCTAGGGTGACTTATCACAGGTCAGAAAATTTAAAGTGGTGATGAATGGGCCAAAGGCAGCCAAGAAAGAAGTCCTTTTGATAAGAGGAAACTTGTTATCTAGCTGGGATCTCTGAACCTTGTGATACCTGTCTGTTGTGACAGCTGTCCCTACACTTTGGTGTTTAAGCATGCCTGAGGGGGAGGAAGCAAATAGGGGACATGAAAGTCGCTTGGGAATCTCAGTAGCCTAAATTTGAAAAGCTCTCTGGGAGGCAAAAGATTCCTGTTAAATGTATTTTCAGGTGCCATCATCCCCAGTGCCAAGCTTGCTGATGTGGGACATGTTAATAACCAAACTTACATATGTTTTTGGAGCGAGATGATTTATAATTACGACAGAATATATTTCCAGACATCAAGAATATACCACCTACACTACAAGGATCAAGAATTTGGGCATGAAAAACATGATATTTAGTACCTTATGGCTTCTAGATGCTGTGAGGATGAAAAACACTGGTCCCCTGTTTCTCACTAAAACTTCCCATGTACACAAGAAGACACTGTGTATATTACTTTAGTAGTTAAAATACAGTGGAGAAAACAGCTATTCTTTTCCCCTTCAAGTCCTCCAAACGGAAAAGGTCAGTATTGACTGCATGCAAAACGATGATTGCTCTAAGTCGATATTTGAATCACCTCAGGATTTCCCTCTCTTCTTTTTGTTTGAATAGATGTCAGACAGGGCTTAAATTACAGAGATTTGGGGAATAGAGTAGAACTGAACCATTAGTTGGATAAATACAGCCAGTAACCCCTGAAACATTTATGTTTAACAGCAATGTAAGAAGTGCACAGTAAGAAGTAAGGCCTTTTTGTGAGGCAGCTGGTAGGGCAACACAACAAAAACAGCTAATGGTTTCGACTTTTCTGCAGAGTGCCAACATATATCTACACTGTTAGAAAAGAGGGAAAACCCAGCGCTGAGAGTAAAAGCCCATGAAACTTTTTCAGGTTGTGTCCTTTTCCTTTTCCTTTTCCTTTTCCTTTTCCTTTTCCTTTTCCTTTTCCTTTTCCTTTTCCTTTTCCTTTTCCTTTTCCTTTTCCTTTTCCTCTCCCGTCTCCTTTCCCTTTCCCTTTCCCTTTCCCTTCTCCTTCTCCTTCTCATTTTCTTTTTCCTTCCCCTTCTCCTTCTCCTTTCACTTTCACTTTCTTTCCAGAAAACACAAAAAAATTCAATGCTTTGTAGGGAACAAAGAGCCTGCCTTCACAATCCATGAATGACCAAGGGTCTTAATACATCTCTTCTTCAAGATACCCACAACGTAGTCAGAAGGCATGATTACAGCACTGGGAGTACCCTAAATTGGATATAATCTGTCTGATTTACAGTTGTTTTTCCCTTTCCTAGGTGCACTATGAAGTCACATTTCTGACTGCTGTAAGCCTGTAGCTTTTCATTCATTAGTTCATCTATCTCTACCTTCATACTGTTTCGTCTGCAACATTTCCTGTCCCAGTTACCTTTTTTGCATCTCTTACTTTGTCTTTTCTTCTGCTTTATTCACTGTATCTTTCTCTTTCCCTTCATCTTTTTTCTCTCTCTCTCCTTTACCCCTGCTTTCCATACTGCATCTGGTTATCTGTTATCTGATATGACAATAACATTTCATTCAGTGGGGTAGACTGTGTAGAAATAATCCTATATGCAACTATGCAAAAGGGAAAAAAAATCACTTGTTTGTTAAACTATTTTGTCTGTCAAATTTGTAATCTAAAGTTTAAGAAAAAAAAATCTGAATCATTTCTGTCTTGCAAAATGTTTTTGCTCAAAAATTGATGTAGTTCATCCTTTCTACATGCAAATTTTCAAAAGCTTGGACTGAAATCATGTCTTGCGTTTGCAATTACCTAAATACTTAATGGGTCAGGTTCACTTCTGACAAGAGACATGTAACAGTCCACAGACCCTAAGAAAAACAATCTTGAAAAATCTTCATACTTAATGAGTTAGGTTGGAGGTTTTTTAAAAAGAATATATGGATTCTATCTCGTAAAGAGATGCATAGAAGTCAGGTCTAGATTTAGTTCTTCCTACAGAAGTCCAGGTCAAACGAAGGCAACGCTGAATAAAATACTTTCATGTAGCCCCTTCACACAAGCCACTGTGATTTTCAGTGATATCTGAAATGAACTACAGCATTGTAGATAAGTGTAGCAAAAAACAGAATAAGGTCAGTATTATACCAATAGGTCCCATGAGGCAAAGACGAAAAGGGCATATTTGCTCATTGCTACAGTGTAGGCTTCCCAGAATAATACCTGCAACCAAGACTCTGAGGTAAAGCAACTCTTTGAAACTCAAGAGGCAAACTCCTTCCACTGACAGCCAATTATGGCTGTCCCCATAGATTGTCTCAGCATTTCTGACAGCATGCGATAAGAAAGGTAGTTTGTATTTTTATATTAAATATCAGGTTTTGTGGCTTTTCTCACTCTGGAATGCACCCTACATGTGTTTTTTCATAAATGTTCTCTAAATCCTCAGCCACAAATTCATCCAGTTTAACAGCCACCCCATCCCATGCTGGTTCATAAAAGTATTCATGTGCAGAGCTGTGCAAAAAAAGTTCCTGCTGCATCAAAAAATGAAAAAAATTGTCATGTCACAGGTTGCAGAAGGTGCAAGTGATTTCTAGCTTTCACAAAGCAAAAGGCAGTTTTCAAAAGTGGAAAATTGTCATCTTCACATTCCAATAGTCTCAGAAAAGACCTTAAATTCTGGCATATTCCTGTTTCATACAGTTGACAGCACTTTGCTACAACTCCTGCAGTATCTGTGGATCCAGCATTCACACAATCTACCTACTGCTGAGTTTCAAGAAGGTCTGAGTGTGTCCCATGGTCTTCCAACATTATTATTGCTGATGTTGAGGCAGCTGCAGCTGCACCCTATAGCATTGTTCATGGTCTGGAGTCCCGAGGTGCATAGTGACACACAGAGCCAGCCAAGTGCATTGTAACAAAGTTGTAATAGTGACTTTCCATCACTAAAATAATGTAAAGCAATAATTACGTATTTTGACCTGGAGCTGTTTGAGTCATTCCTTCTTTCAGATGATGACCTTGGGATGACAACCCTGGATATACCTCCAGATTTAATCTCTCTCCCTTTACTTTCACCTCTGATGTGGCCTGTGCGTGGGGAGTAGACTTTCTCTCCTGAGATCTGATTGGAAATGGGCAGGAGACATGCACAGTACTTTCTCTTCATCTGTGTAGTGTTGGATTTGCTGCAGGTGTTCCAATGCCCTGTACCTTGGCTATGAGAAAAGGGAGGGTCCATGGCAAACATGCCTTGGTGTCCACTGGAACATAAAGGTTAAGTGTCATGGCATAGCCACCCCTCTTTGCTCCAACCTGGAGTTACAACACCATGGCCAGGTTCACAGGTGGACAAGGGGCATCAGACTCAGCATGAGCAAGCTGTTGCATTAGAGCATGACGGAAAAAGTGGGGCCATAGGTGAGGAAGGGTTTGGATGGGGTACGTGATCTTGCAAAATGCCCTGCCACCAGAACCATTTGGACAGCCCTAGGAGCAGTAGGCACTCTCAACCTTCCTGTCACACACAAGCTTTTCATCCAGGCTGGAGAACCAAGGACTAACAGTAGTGGAAAAACTCTGGTTAGAAAGTTTCTATACAATGGGATCAAAGACTAAATTGATTAATCTGACTTCAGTATAAAATTAAAGCCACAAAGTTGGCATTGTAGGAGAAAACCAAACAAAACCTTAATTAGGATTCACGAAAAATATCTTGATAGACATGGATTCTGTGAATTATGAAATACAAAGTAAGACTTCAGCAAAATCTCAGGCAAAATGACAGAGATAACATCTTTGTTTGCAATGTTTGCCACCCATAACCACCACTATGCATAGCTCCATGAAGGGGAAAAGAATAAAAGATAAATGCAAACCATAAATAATGTCTTGCAAATACATACTTTATTTTGCCAGCTATAGTTTCACCTGTACATAGAAGCAGCATTGCCTTGACAGCCCCCTTGCTCCGGTGGTGCCACGGGCAGAGTCTCAGCTGGTGCTTTTCCACAGAATGTCTTTGAATGAAAATCTGGCCTTCCTCTGTGCCGAGGAAGGCGCAAAGTTCACAGCTGGCCATGTGCATTATGAAGCAAGTCCAGCAGAATTTGCCTGAGTTTCTTCCTACAGTACGGATTTCCTGATAAAGACCAGAGGGATTGTTGTTAGTCTCTATCACGGTTCATAGAGAATGGCTGAGGTGAGGAAATGTGAAAGAATGAAACTTCAAAGGGAAGACTTCCTAAGTCATCCCAAGTAGGCATCCTGTTTCTCTGTTGGGGTCTTTATACTATCTACAGTCTTCATATGGAATATAACATTTCTGAATGACAACGCCTCTGAGAGGTTTGTTCTACCCAAGAGTAATTTGGATTTATACACCATTGTGAACTAATCACCCCAATGAAGTCATATTATATGCACCAAGAAGGCAGCTGTTTATCTCGTTGATAACCTCCAAGAAGAGAAAGAATACTACTTTTGAACTCTGTCTCTCTTTTCCTCTGTGGGTTCATTTATAATCTTCCTATATGGACTTATGCTGAGGCATTCTTCAGAAAAGGAGAGAAGAAAGCGTACATTGATCTTTCTAGTTTTCTCTTTTTTTATTTATGGGTACAACAGAGAACCAATGAATAGGTTTGGAGGAGCAGTGGGATTTTTTCCTTTATTTATCTTTTGGTAGTGAACTAACTTATGGGACATCTTTATCTCTGAAAATTATTGTTGAGTTTACTTTTTAACTAATTTGTGGTCTTGGATTTATTTTCCAGTATTTTGCTTGGAATATGTGCTATTCATAATGTGCTACTCACTGATTAGGTGGTATTTTTTATGTATTCCAGCCAACAGGATGACAAATCTTCCAGCTGAATCTTTCCTTTTGAATATCTTAACATTCAATTTCAAAATCCTGCTCAAATTTGGGTTGAAAGTGGATCCAAAAGACTTGTGAAAATAGTTTGTAGTGTTATTTACACCATTTGCTTAATTCTATACTTGGAATCCATATCACTGTTCAACAGAAAATGTCAAAATTACGTCGTAGATGTAGTGAAAATGCATCTGTTGATGGAAATTTATCCTAAAATAATAAAAGGAAGTAAAATTTCTCTTCATGCATAACAGTAACCCTGTCATTTTCTGCAGGTGTGGACACATCCTCATTGTGCCTCACCTTTCTTCAGAGGTATTCTTGTGAGATGTTTGTTGGGGAGCTATTTCCTACGAGTACTATGATAGACACATTACTCTGACCTGCGTTGATCCCCTTAGTCAAACGCTGCTTAAGCACTTCTCAGTACATTATAAAATGAAAATTGCTCTGTTATTTTGGACAATTACCATTTGACATCTGCTGAGGGTCTCACACTGGCAGTACTAAAACATTGTCTGGATTTCTTAAAGATTATGGATGAAAACTTTCAGCTTCAGGAGAAGTTGTATTCAACTTTGTGGACCTTGTTATGACAGAGAAAAAGGAATTCATCAGAGATCTGATTAAATCAGTGGTTACATTTATTATACCATAAACAGAATAAAGTGTCAATCAGCAACGTATGTGCTTAGTTCTTTAAGAATGAGGTTCACAAAGCTAAGAATAGTTATAAGCCTAATCAGGTGGTATAAATAATATAAGTAAACAACAACAACAACAACAAATAAATGTGTCAGGAAAAGCTGAAGAATGTTTTATTTAATGTCCCAAAAAGTCTATGTATCCATGATCTAAAACAAGAATCCAGAGGTAATGTTACACTGGTTGAAAACAAAAACAAAAAACAAAACCTATTTTAGAGGAAAAGTGAAACTATGAAAATATATATATATACAGGATGTATAACCAAAGACAAAGTTTTTTAAAATATTGTACCTTAGAACTATGTACACTAGAAAATTAGTAGGAGAAGCCAAGGAACGCATGGAGACCTACCTAACTCTCATAATTAAGTTAGAGAAGATCTTAGACACTTGGGGCAGTTCTTAGCTGTTTTTTCTTGATCTTTTAAATATATTTGAGAAGGAAAAAAAATATAGGATTGCAGTACTTTGGGCAGCTGAGCTCATTGCCCCTGGGAGACAGTACAGGTCCATTAGAAGAAGAAAATTACAAAAGCAATCAATAATCACGCAGAAAAGATGGGAGTGTTCAGCAAACATTTCTCTTCTGTATGCATGAGGCGAAAAGGTGGTGACTTTAATGTCCCAGATCATGATGATGAAATAAAATCCTTTTCAACAGTAATGCATTAAAATGTTAAACACATAGTAAAACTATGGTATTCTGAGGAGTTTTTTAATAGGTGGGCATAGTTAACTTGAAATGCTCTCTAAAATACTGATCAAGCTCTCTGGGCCAGTGATAACAATTTTCAAGGAGTCTTGGAACTCAGTGGATGTCGGAGAAAACTGCAAGAAAGCAAACATGGCAATATTTTTAAAAAGACAAATGGGATGATATGTCCTGATGTTGATCACCAACTAAATAATGCAACAACCAACTGAGGAGAGTTAATGGATGGTAATATAATTAATATCAATCAACATGGCTTATGGAAAATAAATCTTGTCATATTAACTTCTTTTTTATAAAATGAAATTAGGCAGTTGACCTAGCAGTAACTGGCATTTGACGGGGAATAGAACACCTTGAATGGATTAAAATCTGGCAAACTGCTCAGTCACAAAACATCTTTATAAAAAAGCAATTATCCCTGAATGGCCGTGTTGCCATCGGAGTCCAACAAGTATTCATCTAATCTAAATACGATTTACACTCTGGCATAGAAATTTTGTTCCTCCACTACCTGGGTAGCACAGGCAAAACACTACAGTCTCTCCTCACAGTACAGCAGTGACACACACGCAGCAATTTATTACTGCCCCACAGGGTAGACCATGTACCACACACAGCGCACTACATCATGTGGTGCCAGCAGTGTGTACCAGACTTCTTCATCGTGGCAGGAAAGGAGAGCACAGAGAGATGCTTTTCCAGCATTTCTAGAAGTGCATTCCAAATTATAACTGAGATAAAATATAACACTGTTTCACTTGAGTAAATAAAAGGGCTGACACAGATAAAAAACATGGGCAAGACAGTAATCAAGAAAGGAATAAACATCTGTTTGTTGCTTGGGTATGTATGATCCATTTTAGAAGACAGTAATACAAGCAAAAGCATAAGTAATACGGAAGAGAGACATCTGGATGTATGAACCAGGTGATGTATGTAGCAGTTCAAGGCCATTTAACAGAGACTACATTATTCCCATCTATAGGTGTGATTTTTAGAGTATGTTGTAGCGCTGCCATTCAAGCTTTCCCTCAAGAACAGAGATTTTCATTCCTGAAAAGCAGGTTAGCCAGCAAGCACACCATTTAGGCAGAACTGAAAAATATAACCCAAAAGGGCTTGTCTGCTAATTCTAAAACATTAAATAATAGTATACAACTCTATTGAAAAAGTGTTTTCTAAATGAATGTTAAACTCTAAGGGGTTATCCAGGGAGCTATATATTATACTGACATTAACACCAAATGGGTTCACCTTGGTTAATGTTCTTACAGTGAATGCCAAAGCAATTCATCACGAGTGGATACATTTCATCAGGAAAACATCCTTAGAATGTCATGGTTCCAGCACTTGGGACCTGAGAGGAGTTCAAGATGTGTGACACAAACCAGTATCACATTTTCAAATGCTATCCTACAAGTGAGAGATTAATCTGGTGTCTGTTAAGTAGGTATGCAAATATGTGATTACTTGACAAAAGTTCATAGTGTATTGAGAGCGATCAGTGATATGAAAATTAAATGTGAGTAAATTTTTTAATAAAAGGGTTTTTTTAAACTGAAAAGACCACCTTTCCCCCAGAAATCACATTTGGGAAGAAGTTTTTTTACCTCCCACCAGATATTCTCAGATTGTCTAGATTTTATCACTGTTGCCTGAAGTGAGAACTAAACTCACTCCGGAAGCCAAAAATACAAAACTGAAATGGGTAACTGCTGCTGTCTAACCCAGAAGCAAGGAGATCATTCCAGTGCTGTTGAGGAGCTGTTCCCATACTTTCTGGAGCGGACGGTAGGCGCTGAACTCTGGGGTTGGCTACCCTGCAGAAGGTGAGCCTGAGAGTCACCACTGACAGTGCAAGCCTGTAAGCCTTCCTGTGAATACAGCAGATTGACCTCATGTTGGTCCTCTGGCCCAAATCATGGGCTTCTTATTGCACAGAACCATATATATCAATACATATGCCAGGGCTGGCAGGTGGAAGCTGCAGAAAGAAGCCAGGTCCGAAGTGGGTGGAGAAAGAATGGAGGAACTACCGATGACCACCCTGTTTGCTCAAATTTTTCACTCTTCTACATTGCCAGTGTATATGGAAACCTTCTGCGAATTGTCTTCTCCCATTCACGATTGTGTGGATGGAGTCGTGGTAGCTGGGGAGACCCTGAATCCCAGGAAGGAAAGCAACCTCTTCAGCTCAGGTCCCTGACATTGGCTGTCTCAAGAGTTCAGGGTGGTAGAAAGGTTTTTTAGATGTTAAGGAAGCATCATTCTGTGACATTTCTCTTTACTTACCGTACTTGAACTGTTATTTCACAGGGTTTGCCCCAAACCAATGCACAGGTATTGCAAGTTCTCTTTCCCCTGACAGGGGGTCAGGTCAAGGGAGACACGTGTCACAACCAGTACTTATGGGTATACCTTTAAATAACCAAGCTCTTGTTGTTAACAGTATCAGGCTGCTGTTATTATTAATAGCAGAAAACTATTCCCATGGTGCTTATTCCCTCACACAGTTCACAGGCAGACTCCCACTCTCACTCTCGGCTGCCCAGCTGGAGCAGCAGCTCAGGGGCCAGACCCAGCTGTTGATTCAGAAGCACAGGGACAGAAAATCCCTCCGGGGTCCCTTGTTTCATCAGGCCTATGTGTAATCCTAGTCTTTCTCTGAATAGTGCACATAAAATCCTTCTTGGATGTAGTCGGATTTGTACAAGACATTGTTGATGGTAGTGTGTGCTGGTGGCCTTGTGCAGATCCAGCCAGTTTGTGGTGTCCTGAGTTTATCAGCTCATCAGTTGGATGAATCCAACAGGACAACTAGTCTCCCAAGCTTATGAGCTCTTGGGAGACTTTCATACGCTACCTCTCAGCATGTATTTTTTCTCTCTTTGACCTGCTATTTTTTGGTAATTATTTCTCTATCCACACCCTATACCTGTAGAGTTCAGTTACACAATTTCACAAAGAGGCTTTTATGACACAAAGCTTTCATTTCAGACACATAAAAAGCTTATAATCACCAAAGTACATAGCAAGTCACAGCAAGCACTCTCAAACAGCACCTTATTGAATTATTTTTACTGATAAATTACTATTTCTACATACTTAAAAGCACAGAAGCCAACTGATGTAAGCAATGAGTAAATAAAATGCAGCCTGGCAGATTGCATCCATGCTGAAGGTGAAAACATTTTATTTTATATTCTTTTACTTTCATTACAGAGGTCACCTACCATGTCTAGTTTGGGCCTGTCGTGGTGATATTACCTGTATACAGGAACGGGAGGGTGGGAGGTTAGAAGGGCAGAAGAAAGTGATGAAGAGAAAAAGGGAGGAAGGAAGGAAACCTCTTAGAGATTTTCTGGCCCTTCTTGAGCTCAGATCATTATATTATTCCTTGTTTGTAGAACACTTGAGCTAGCCTTTTCTGTCCCAGGGAAGGAAAATCTAAGTCTCTAAACTCCCAAGCCCTAAGTCTAGCTAGACAAGAAAAGCTAGACTCCTTTCAGGACTTCCTAGGGCAGTATGCTGACCTTGGCAAAGTACCACCACCATTCTTTTGAAGGCACAGACATTTCTGAGTCTTCTCTTTCAGTTTAGGGGCAAAGTCTTAGTATATGCTTCGTGAGGATTACCCGAAGCCAGTGCCTCAACAATATGTTTTAAACTAACCTCTTAGAAATGCATCTTGGAACACCTCCTTCCCTCTATGGCAACTCAGATTCCTGCGGTCATGACCACAGGTCATGGCCATGGTGCTGACAGAAGAGAGGCAGAAGAGAGGTAGCAGTCCTTTTTCACCCACATCTCTGAAGGAGTAAACTGACACTGAAGGGCTCCTCCATACGCAGAACTTTCTATATGCAAAATACCTTACTTTTAGATGTCGAATAATAAAGCAGTGGTGAGAAGTTAGATATAAGATGTAGATTTTGTCTAATAGTCAAACATTTGATATACAGCTTTTCCTGTCATGACAGGTTTGTAGGAACTATGACAGACTCAAGAAACCCCAAATTTTTTCCGCTACCTTTTAGCTAAGACAGGTTTGATTTCATGGCTTTGTAAACTAGACAAGAGACAAGATACTGACTTGCCCCCAGTGTAGCCTTTGATGAAAGTAGTGCTTTTTTAGGTACTTTCACCAGAGTTTGGCAGCAGCTTCTGCAAAAATTGTCACATGCACTCTGCTCACAAATCTTCATCTGACTGCAATACAGACTCATTAGCACCAACAGTTTAGAGGGCTGCTGTTCTCCATCTTGGCTTAAATCACTTTATGAACAGGTTATGAGGAAAGCTTGAATGAATTTCTTCTTTTCTGTTCCTAGAGAATAACAAAGTGCCCTTAGCCTTGTTGGAAGCAGAAGTTCTCCCAGTCACCTCCTTAGGACTTAGCATCTTTGTAACAGAAGCACAGCGGCAATGAAAAGTATAAATGGCACAACCAGCACAAATTCAGTATTTAGAAAGAGACTCAATTAGCTACATCTGTGGACAAATGGTCCCAGTGATTTTTCTGCTGTGGAAACTCTAGCCACAATGAGGCATTCATTTCCTTTGCGTTTAGTTTAAGGTGTAGTAGAGAAAAAATGGAAGGTTTCGTAATGCTCTTTCCCAAACTTGACCTCTCATCCTGGGGCCTTCTAGCTATACCTGAGAAAAATAGCCACAAGGGAACATCAGTCATCACAGCTATGCTGGGAAAGGATGTACATTTCTGGGAAGAGCTAATACAGCAGTCTCATCTCCTTATTTTGTGGCCAACTTACTGCGTTGGAAATGCTCTATATTTTGGCTAACAGGAATTGAGTGGTTACATCACGTGGAGGTACCAGAACTAGCTCTGTCCTGGTGTGTCTAGACAGCGCTGTGTCACAGTGGCAAATTAGCTCAGGACACAGAAGTGTTACAGTTGCTTCAGCCTGGCACTGTGCCTGAGGCAATTAATCTTGCTTTGTATCGGGACTAATTAGCGTGGGGGAAGTGCAAGGCTGACCATTACTGTCAAAACCAGAGCCAGCTTATTCAAGGCTTTTGTAGGTGTCTCTGTATGGTGCAGAGCAGCCAAGCATAAACACACCCACAATAAAGTGCATGGCAAGTCCTTAAGGCATGAGGCTGTGGGCCTGAATTTCATCTTCATTAAGGTCCTGGAGTAAAGCAGTCTTAGCATAGGCGTGAATGTAATCGTCTTTGGGAGAGGAAGGGGCTAACAGCCAGGGTGGTGAGAAGGAGCCTTGGAGCTGTGCCTAAGATCCTGGAGTCATTGGATGCAACATTTACAGAGCTGAGCTGAGCTGAGCTGAAGCTTTGGGGCAATATGTATATAATGAACAGCCAGACAGAAAATTGGCTGTGCACTTCTCGTATTGGGCATTTTGCAAAAGCTCATCTGGCTGAAAATTCACCCCACGTTAAAAAAAAAAAAAAAAAGAGTGAAACCCCAATATTAGTTTATCAGCCAGCTGAACAATCTGACCTAGCTGGTTGTCCAAACACAGGATTATTCATACCACCACAGGGGAATGAGCCGGGCAGGGAGGCAGAGCTGCTCTTTGGAGGCAGCCTGCAGTGAGACCAAGCAGTGGGATTTACAATCACGGTGATCTGCAAGGGGTGGAAACAAACAGAAGTGAACAAACCGTGGGTGTACAACTTTATTTATAAGCCTCCTACAAGCTGAAAGGCAAGCAAGTCTTTCTGATAGAAATCACCTTTTAACAGTGACACTTAGGACTTTTCTGCTTTCTCATCTGACTTTCATTTTCCTGCAAGTAAATATTGATGTGTTTATTTCAAACAGTGACCCTAAACTCTTTTCCACTGAGACTTCCATGACTTTTTAAGTGTAGAAATATAAGAGAGTTCTTTTTTTTTAAAAAAAAAAAGAAAAGAAAAAAAAAAAGAAAAGCAGAGATGTACAAAGGATCAAGGAGGGCCACTGCATGTTAGCTAAAAATAACGGATTCAGTTAATCCTGCTGAGGTAAATGAAAGATGACTGCTAAAGAGAGCTGCTGCACCATATTAAAGTTGAATGAACCTGGGTTTCAAGCCCTGTAGAGATTTTGAGGTAAAACCATGAGAGGCAAGAGGGCTTTAGTTGGAATATAGGAGCTGCAAAGTGAGCCCACATGGAAATAAACGGTATCTCTCCTCTTTTATGACTCATGCTTTAACTCATTTCTGGAAAAGTAATAGCTTAGAGGTAGCGGAGATACGTGAAATTTCCCAGATGCTAAATAAGAGGTGATGAAAACTTCTATATAGTTGTCATCACATCATTATATTATTTGCATGCAGATAAGATAAATGAGTCTTCTAAGAAATAGGGCAGGAAAAATAAATACACTGTGTGATCTGCAGATAATATTTTCCCGTTGAGCTCTATCAAAATTTCTGGGGTTCTCATAAGCACCATATGGGTCACTATTCACAGTGGTGAGCTTAATTATGCTTCTTCTTACCCTTTATGTAAATTTTAGAAGATTTCTAGATTTTTTTTCTTTACTTCGCTTAACAATAGTGGAGAAAAACCACAGTCAAAACTGTAAACCATAGATGTAAACCACATACTTCTAACAACATTAACTTCTGCCAGGTGCCTGGGTTGTCCACATAGTCAGGGCTAAGCTGATTGCCAGATTTGGGAGCAGCAATATCAGAATAACAGGAACAGCTGGAATTTTCTTACCTTCCCTGGTAATGGCATAAGTCAATATCCATTTTCTCTCGCCACCTGAGAATTTTGTCTCATAAATAATTCTCTTTTAGTTGCAGGGACCTTTGATACTGGCAGCAGTAGACACTCTCCAGCCTTTCTGTGGTGCATAGTAGGCCTTCTGGGCCTTTCACAAAGTTGTAGTTTGTTACAGTGTGTTTTATTCTGTTGTGAGCAAGGATCTGGTATTTTGAGGGCAATTCTGGATAAAGCATCTACCACTTGATAGCCTGAGGTGCAGGAAGAGCAGAATCACACTTCTTTTGCCCATTCAGGTCCTTGTGTTCACATGAAATGCAGTCAAAGATGTCAAAATAATTTTTATCTTGTCTCTTCGTCTTTCTCTAATCATTAGGCTCCTGTGTCACCTTGTAGTTTCACAGGTTCTTGAAGAAGAATTGCAAGCAAGGGGTTTAACAATACCGACATCAAAATCCATGCCACAGCTGTGTCTGCCATGCAAAGGTGTATCAAAATCATCGCTGCCAATCTACCAGCCCTGCTGTTCTGCTGGGATCCTCGTGGACTCCCAGGACTGGCACCACAGACAAAATGAACCAGCTTTCCTCATCTGTGACTGTCAAATATTTGAAACTGACATTGCAGGATACGGTAAGATCCAGAAGCTGTGGGTGAGATCACGCTATTGGGGAAGGAGGAAAGGTTTATTCTGGCAAATGGATGTTGTTCCATGCCACTTATCCTTAGGGGCAGAAAATGACCCCGGCCCTTTCAGTTACTAGTATTAGAACCCTGCTGCCTACAGGGTTTCAGAGGGGACTCCCAGGCTCAGGCACCCATTCCCAAAACCCTTGGAGTACATTGGAAGTGTCTTAGCCTGCCTGCATGAATATGGCACTATCATGGTCGGCCACAAACACTTAGATTGTATTGCTGCCTCCTCCAGGCAGGAGGGCCTGGATGGTCTTTTGCTGTGGGAAGAAGAGGCAGGAACACCACTACTTCTCACGAAACTACAGCAGTAATGTTCTTACCGAAGATGATCTTTGGCAATTCAGGGAAGGTGCACATTGCTTACACCTTCAGAACTGCAGAACTTCTAAGAAGTAGCACCAGGAGATGAAGTTGCCGGGAGTGAGCTGCAATGGCAAGCATGACCCATGAGGACATTTGCTTCTGTGCACATGAATTCTCACACGGCACCAAGGAAGATTTATCTGTCATCTGAGTAGTTGCACGGTGACTGCTGGAAGATTTAGAAGACTGATTGTGCAGCATGACTAGGCTGGGTGTCAGTAAACCGGTATTAATTGTCTTGTCGCTTGCTCTGCTTTGATTATTTGTGAAATAAAAAGAGAAGTATTACAGTCAAGGAGCTATCACAGGGCAGAATGATGCTGGTTTTGTAACAGCAGACTTAGTGGTAATTACAGAAAAACACGTTGGTGCTGTATGACTAAGGCAAGCCATTAGGAGCACCCTGTGACTGCACTATTGTCAGAAAGTGTGCTGCTTTGTGTCAGCTCATGAGTAAACTGCACTTGGCTTCAGTATGAGTTTTAAATGAGTTGCTAATGCCCTTTTTGAATCTTAGGAAAGTAGTTTGACTTGGGAGGTACATGTCTGTTTTGCAAGACAAAGTAAATAATAAATAATGATTTTTCATAAGACAGAATGGCACTGAGTAGTCGTAAGGAACAACAAAAAATCTGTGTTTGCAAGTCCTATCAACTGTTTCTACTGAAGAGGTATTACAACATGGTATATTCATATCTTGCCACAGAACCAGGGAAACAGCCTAGAAATATCCACATAGCAAGACAGTTTGCTCCTGAACTACTTCTAGCATGTTTACTTGTTGTCTGGCAATACAATTATCTGGTGTGTTTTTCCAATGCAGCTGTTGGTACTTCTGCTTCTTTCAAGCACTTGTTCCTTCCCCTTAGTTTCTCAGCTTTGGGGATCTGGGAAGAGCTGAACACATACTCTCCCTTCTCCATTTATCCTCTTTATCAGCTTTTTAACAGTCATGAAGAAAATGCCTGTCAAATGCTCAGGACATCACTAAAATTACCAAAGAAGCATTATTAGCCTTAAAGGATTAGGAACAAAAAATTATATTAAAGCCCTCAATATATTTACGGTTTCATCATAACCCAGGTATTGGTTCATAATACCATATTTGCCTTTCAAATGACACCCAGGGAAATTCATCAGCTCCCAGCATGGCAAGGTGGTGAGGGCATTTATCTAAAGTTTGTTCCCATGGTGACTGTGCCAACGAAGGGAAAGAGAAATGAATCTTTGGGTAGTACCACAATAAGCCATTCAGAAACATCCTAAATTTGATAAAGGAACAGGTAATTTTAGCTCACATAACATTTGCAAAGAGCCTGGATGCTTAAGGAAAACAATTGCTGTGGGGAGGATCTGTGAGCCTATGTGTGGTTGCCTTCTCCAGAAGAGCCGTGAAGCTGTTAGAGGAAGATGTCCTTCCCATACCAGAGGAAACAAAGACATCTCTCCCAAAAGGATGGTATCTCCTAGAGCTGCAAGGCAAGTGTTGTATCAGATCGTGTGTGGCACCAGAAGAGTCCTTCATGCTAGTGTCAATCTTAGGATCTACAAATGGGAGTATGTGTCTGACTGCAACTAGCTCAGAGCAGAGGTTCCTCAGTCTTCCTAAGGACTTTCCTTAAGACTGGTAAAATATCAATCTGTTTATTTTTCTTTTGAAATAAAAAAGATTTTATCCCAGTGACCACCCACTGGTTCTTTGTAAAGTTCATTATAGTTGTTCTGTGGCTTTCATTCAAATGTTGTGTGACCTGCTTCAGTGGAAGTCTCTTTTTACTCACATTATATTGACTCCTTGCTCTGGATTATGTGCTTACTGGCTTGTCAAGAACATGTCTTGCATATGTTTCCATTGCTTAAACTCACTCTTCACTTATTTCATCTGACTTCCAGAGAGCACTTTTAACATTGGCCTTTGAGCAGCAGGCTAATCTGAGCGACACTCACTCAAAGTTATTCCTATCTGGACAAAAAAATGAGAGCAAATGCATACGCGCAAGGATGTGTGAACCTGGGTAAGATTTACAGGCAGATGTGCGTAGCCTAGTTAAGATGTAAGCGGTTCTGGAGAGAGGTGATTTTCATAAATTGCAAGGCCTCCCATGCTTTCCCAGTAACAAGCATAACATGACTACAAGTATACTTCAGTGTTAAAGATCAAATTTAAAAAAAAAAAGAAAACCACTGCTCTGCAAACACTATGTTTCTGTCCATCTCTGCTCTAGTAGGTTCAACACTTCTTGTGTGTCCTGTATGGAACCAGCTTGCAACCATTTTGAAAAATTAGGCAAATCGGAAACAAATAATAGAGTAATTTGCCAGCGATTGAAATTGTTGGTGTGGAATGAAGGTGTTAGCAAGATCCAACCATAAAGACTTTGTAAGCATATTATCTACACTGGACAGCTGATTTCACATGATAAGCATGAATTTATCCATCATTTCCATCTCTTGCTTATGGGGATGATCTTCCATAAAAAAATATTCTTAAATTGGCATTATTCTTGTATTGCATTTTAAATCCCCTAATCAATATTTAGCTTTTGCCCTTTTTTTTCCCCTCTTTTTTCCTTTAGGACAAAACCATCTGTTTCAGCCCATTATAAATTTAGCATTGCAACACAGTTGCAAATCTGATCAATGGCTTGTAAGTTACAAACCCTAATGATCTAATCTTTTGTTAAATATTCATGAAGGAAGCTTGGAGAATACGCACTCCCCTCCTTTCTAATGGATGTAAAAGAACCAACTGCATTTCACTGATTGATCATGTGCATTTTCTTATTACAGAACAACGGTACAAAAGCCTCTACATTGTGAAACTCTTATTCCAATCTGCAGCATTCTTCACCATTAAAGAAAACAGTAATATCATTCCTTTATGTATATACCACAAATATGCTTATGCTAAACATACTAATTCTTTATAGCATCTCAGGTGGAGTCCGCTGTGGGATACAACCAATAGCAGACACAAGGATGCACAGAAATAAACCTTCACCAGCTGTGACCTCTGAAGCTCATGATTTCTGGGTAAAGGATAAAGGACAGCATATACACACAGAAATAGTGCCCATTCCTACTGTGCAGAAATGCTATGGGAAATATACGAACCTATAACAAATTTCAGGTATTTGTTGATATGAGTTAGGATTTTGTAAGGGAAGGGTATATACTAAGACATGCACTTTTGCCCACATCATTTTCTTTACTCAGGCAAATGCACGTCCTTTTAAATTTTAAACTTAAAGAAAATATTTATCAACACAAAGAAGCTCAGATAATCCTAGCAAGTTTTTCATGAAACACTGTTTGGGATATCAGCACCTCTGTTGTGCCAGGAGGATTCTGATTCTCTGCATACACTGAGAAATGGAATTAAGTGAATAATCATCTTCTTCAGCTTTAACTTCCTATACAATTTTTTTACTTTTTTAAAGTTATCACTCTTTAAGCATCAGTCTTGGGGGGGAAACATCAAAAGCCACAAAGCTTACAAACAATAAAAATATCTTCCCACACTTTCCAAACTAACTGTGTGATAAAATAACTAAAATTTGAGAGGTTTAGGCTGATTCAGCACTCAAAATGGGCCTGATCTGGAAGTTGTTATGCAAGCAATGATCTGCACTGAGATCAACGAAAGTATTGCCTGTGCACATCCTCCGACATCAGGACTCACCTATGACTCAGAGTCATTCTCACTCCCCACTTTCTTCCCTTACCTCAAAAGATCCTAAATTTGTTGCAGCCATAATGTCATTAGGTTTAATCTATTTTGGAATGTGCAACCAAAATTTAACAGCTCCCCATGTACACTGCTGTGCTGTCCTGACTAAAAAAAGTTTTACTACGGTGGCTTCCCTATTTTTACTCCTGCGTACTTATTTAGTAGGACAGAACAACACAAAAGGCTCACTCCTAAATTCCAGCCAAAGGATAGTTTCTAACAAGGTGATAAAAGAGAGTGTCCTTTGCTTTCCTGCAACCCACCAGGCAGCTGAATTCTGACTGCTGCAGAAAATGGAGCAGGCATCTGGAGTGTTTTGCAGAGCGTGCTCTGACCTCTTTGCCCCATTTGATTTGCAAATGTCAGGCAGTTTAGGATTATGAAGCATGGCCAGTGAGATTTCACAGGAAGGAACTTGTCTCTACGTACGCAGGTAGAGTCTTTTCTCTGGATGTGTTGGTGGTGAACAAGAAGCTGCTGTTTTATAATCTAATAACATTGATATGTGATGATTTTATGAATAGTGAATGCAATCTCGTCAGGGAAGTGACGTCACTGCGTAAGAAGTTATTAGTCTTTCCTGCGAAAGTGTGGATTAGCTAAATAGGGGATAACCAGAAAAAAATAAGTGAGGATAACTCCTTTCACCTTGGCAAAAGCATAAATACCATCGAAATAAACAGTCTGGGAAAGAGCACTTGCATCAGAACGACCTCCTTCCAAGCTGTGACACGGATGTTTTGCCGCTGCGGAGAACAGTGCTGGTGTCACTGAACAACTCAGAAGTGAGTCGTGCTCCTGGAGGGGAGGGGAGGGAAGGTTATAAAAGTCCTGCACAGCTGACAGACCTTTTCCTTGACAGCAGGCAAGACAGAAATGGGTGGTGAGAATGAGACTGCCACTTGCATCCCAGATACTGTTCAAGTGCTTTAGGACACTGAGAACATGCTGGGTCACCATATGGAAGACAGACATACGCTATACAGCCTAGACGTAATTACAGACAATTTATTGAATCCTTTCTTCTTAAAGGCTTTTGCTCTAGATAAATTTCGCTTTGCTTGTAGCAGCCTGTTTGTTCACATAGGTTCTGTGGACATCCCTGATACCTCATATCTCCTGCTCATTTAAAAATGTCTGGGCTTGTTTCAAACTCACCTAGTATGAGTAGAGTTATATGGAGCTAAGTGAAGGCTAGGAAGCCTACATGAAAAAGCATGTAGGTTTGGAAGCTGCTAGCACCCTGTAGGCTCCATGTTCCTGGAGATACCCTGCTACCTTTGACTGCAGACGCATTCCCTGCTAGCCCCTCTGTTCAGACTGAGCACCACCCCAGGCACTGCACTCACTAAGTCCCAGGGGCAGCCCCCAGACCAGTTTAAAAGTGCAGAGAGAGCTGGCATCATCAGTGCCCTGGCTCAGTTAGCCCTGCTGAGGAAGAGGTTAATTTGATGAAGGAGACTGTTGGAGGTGTTACAGACCCTTTTTCGGGTCAACTTGTTATGGCATCTTTAGCTAGGCACAAGTTTAGCTCAGATATATGCAACTTAAAAGTGGAAACAAGTTATCCCTTGGTTATCTCACACAAAAGATAGCTAGGATTCACCAAGCCATTGAACTAAGCTTTAGTGTGGTCACCATCCCTGACAAGGCATCGGAGTCCATGCCAGGCAGGCAGGAGGAGAAAGGACAGACACCATAGGTCCCAGCATTGCTGAGCTGTCATCTTCACCAGCTCCATTGATGCAGAGGGTACCGATGGCTTGACCTGACAACCTGATTCCCTTTGTTTTTTCGTTTTAGGACTTCATACCTCTTCACATATAGGCTTTTCCTTTAGAAGCCTTGAGTTGCTAAAGTTTCCATCCTGAAATCCCAATTTTTACCTTCCTTTTCCCTATACAAACTTTCTCACAGCTCTTTCTGGGTGCTCTTTCTCAGCAGTCTGGGTGAAGGTAACACACTTGTCCCATGTCATAGCTGGATCCTGGGCACTTGGTCATCAGGCAGGTAAAGCCTTTGGGCAGGTCGAGACTTTTGTAGCAGAGGTTGCAGACAATGAGTTTGCTGAGGCTGGAGACCTGAAAGCAGATGTGCGCCACTGAAGCCAGCAAAGGGTTACCCCAGTGACAGTAGCAGCATCCCCTGCAGTTTTGGCAGGAACATTTGCCGGTGCACACAGCTCTGCATTCTGTGCTGTCTGGGCAGGCATCTCTGTTTCTGCATCACCGGCAATCTATTAATACCGTAAGCATTCCTTGCAATGAATTACACAGCTGGTGAGTGGGAGTGCACGTATAAGTTAGCATTCTTGCTAAGGTGTCATTTCCAAGGTGTTCTTGCCTTCAGGCTTCCAGTCTACAGCTGAACATCAGGGATAATGAAGAAGTGAGGAAAGCAGAGCAGAAAGTCAGTGGTCACAGCACTTGTTCCTGAACATCCTGGGCTTTTTATAATGTCACTAGTATTTTACTAGATATTTGATTTTGTTATAATTGCTATTCCTTTTGTAACAGAAGTTTCTGATGTCACTGCATTACCATTTAAAGAAGAGTCACATCAGCCTTCAATGTTGTGAAATAGGTAAAAATAGGATAAAGGCTTGTATGAGCTTTTTCCACAACTGTTGGCCCTGGACAGTCTTCTCTAAACTTCCCAAGAATTGAAGAACATCGAAGTATTTATGTATCAGTTTTCATTTACTTCCCTCATTCAACTTGCCAAAGTCATCACTGAGATCAGCAAAATGAACATAAAAAGAGCTTGACTGTTTCATGACTTCTGCTACTCCAATTTTAGCTAAAAAAGAACCATTCAATAAAATAAGCAGTTAAGACCGTGACAGTGAGTCATAAATAGGCTGGATAATTTAATGAAGAGTTGTCAAAACACCTTACTTGAAGAAAAAGACATATTTGCTGTTACTTTAAATATGTGAAATGTTCAGGGGTTTCATACGTGAGTAGAAAATCCCAAATAGCAATGTTGGGTTGCGCGGACACAGATCCTGTCTATACCTGTGCACAGACAAGAGTATGTCAGTATATATTTTATAGTATATTGCTAAATTCTACAGATTTAACCATGCCAGTACAGATGAAGTGGTAAAACATCTCCAGTCACCTTCAACATGGAAACA
The DNA here is from genome assembly GCA_013396915.1 of Stercorarius parasiticus. Classification (NCBI taxonomy): domain Eukaryota; kingdom Metazoa; phylum Chordata; class Aves; order Charadriiformes; family Stercorariidae; genus Stercorarius; species Stercorarius parasiticus. The sequence goes on along the minus strand of VWZL01004247.1, from coordinate 177,912 downwards.
GCTGTTTCAGTCTAAATCTGCCTGCATCAATGAAAGTTATTTCCATTTAGACACACGGAACAAGCTATTTCAGAAGCTGTTCTGCTTTCTGCATCTAGTTCTGCTTTCTCACTTGGACAGGCATTCAAAGTTATCTGTGAATTGGGCTCAAAATCCCAAATTTTACTTATTTGCCTCTTCTTTCATGCAGAACCAAGGTGATGATTTTCTTTGTCCAGCTCAAATTAGGAATATTTTGGGTTTTCATTTTATAGCAGAGAGCCTAAATCAGACAGTATTTAATAGGGTCTCATGGTTTAACCCCAGCTGGCAACTAGAACCGTGCAGCTGCTCAGTCCTCACCCCCACCCCTCCACTCACCCTTTCTGCCCCCAGAAGGGTGCGGAAAAGGGGGAAAAAAAGAAGGGGAAAGGAAGAAAAAAAAATGTGCGTTGGGATAAAGATAGTTTAATAGAAACAATAACAGAAAAGAAAAAATGACAATAATAATGGCACAGATCACTCTCACCGCCCTGGCTAACCCTCATTTATTTACGAGCATGACATCTATGGTATGGAACATTTCATTGACCATTCCGTTCTTCTGTCTGTGCTTCTATGGGAAGGTGAAAAAGTCCTTGAATAGTGTAAACATCACTTAGCAACAACTAAAAAAAAATAGGTATTACTGTCATTCTTTTCATAGCAATTACTAGAAAGAAAATTACCTCTTTTCCAGCTGAAACCAGGACAATAAGTTAAACTCTTATATTAATCAGAGTACTGAAAAGATAGCCTAGATAAAGTATAAATTTAAATATGCATCTGTTTACTTTTAAAGCATGACTGTACATCACAAGTTCTTCTATGGACTAAGGATTTTTAAAAAAAAAAGCCGCAGCGTAGGTAATACAACTCTAACAATAGACATTGTTATGCAAAGATCATCTCAAATTAAAAAAAAAAAGTCTTTTTTTTAAAGCTTGTTTGCTTTTTGCTTGCAGGAGTTTTTCTGATTTGCCACATTAAGATAGCTATTTTAAGAATATAAAAATAGAAGACGATATTGAACAGTCAGAACCATAATAAACCAAAAGGTTCAATTAAGCTTCCTTGGCCTGCCAGACTGGAATCACTGAAGAGCCCCATTGCTGTATGCTAAGTTGTGCAAGGAGTCTCCAGCACCACATTTGGCCATGGATGCTCCCAAGCCCAAAGAACTCCTCTACCCCCATTCATAGCTGCTTTAATGGAGGGAGGTCTTGGTTTGATTTTGATTTGAGGGTTTCTTGGGACCTGTGAGATTTCTCAGCTCTCCCACATGCCCTTCAGAAGAAGAGTGCATATTTTTACTCAAAAGAGCATTTTTAGGAAAAGACCTTCAACTCATATAAATGTACACCTGTATGGCCCTATTGAAGACTGTGAGAAATCCATCGGTTTACATGAGCTAATAAAATGCCTTCAATATGAGAAATATGCTTATAATAAACAAAAGGGAATAAGCTTAATAGTATGACTATAACATATTAAAATATTTCCTTGCATGGCTTTCCTTAAATCCGATGGAAGTTAAGATGACTGGAAAAAACTAAAACATTTTCAAGTCAGACTTGACTCTGTACTGGTAATGCGATAGTCTAACTAGTTTCTGTGAGATATTGTCGGACATCAGGCATGAGTAAAAATGGTGATGTCGCCTGAGTTATTTGTTTCTCCTTTTATCTATTTTTCATAAGTGGGTTAAGTGAATTACTGGCTGAGAAACCATTGTAAATCTTTATTTGTGCTAAAATTGTTTAACTGCCTATTTTAAAATTTGTCTGCAGACTTGGAGTCGTCCAGTCAGGTGAAGCAAACAACAGAAAAGCATTTAAGTGACCAGCTGTCCAGTACAAGCAGCAAATGAGGAATAGTGAATAGTCAAAGTGGTAATGCCTCTCCAACCTTAGTGAACAATTTAAAAGCTGCTAATAACTCAGATAAATCATTTTTTGAATAATTTAAAATAAAAACCTGATTTACATGGTACTGAAATGTAGGCATATACACCTAATGGAGCAGAAGAGAGTTCTGCATACAAAGTGTTCACTGCAAAACCTGAGGCCTAGTCTATTTATTAACATTAACATCATTTTTAGTGACTGCATTATTATTAAAGGAATGGCTGTGAAACTCATAGAGAGTTAAATATTGAAATAATTGCCAGCGAGATAGACTAATGGGAAAAACGTATTTAAAATGGCTGAAGCATCTAGAGTGGAGTTAAAGCAGCCATTAGACAGACTCTCAAGAGATTTTGATTAACAGTCTGGAGTGGATGAAACTATTAATAAGTAACTGACTTTGATATGTTTCCTTCTTTTAATCCCATTCCCTTAGTTCGACACAGGTACAAGTCACGTAATTAGAAGCTTTGTTCCACTAAGAAACCAGTGTCGAGTGACACTGGGCTCATTTATCATGTTGGAGTCAATAGGCCATGCAGGTTTTTTTAATCATCTTTATCCTCATAAGAGTTAAGGCACAGCACAGTAACTCTTTGACATTCAGAGTATGTGGAGGTTTTCAAAGTCATTTCTAAATAAAGTCCACATGGGACTATATGGTTTAAAAAACATACATTTAAAAAACATTTCCAAGCAATAATAAGAAGTTGAGTTTTTTGCATTGCTAAAACATTCAATTTTACTTACATGCAAGTTCCTATACATATCTGACATAGGGAATAAGTATGTGGGAACTCAAAGATCTGTTTCTTTCTAAAAACGAGACATAATTTACTTCGTTATTTTTTTAGGTGTTCGGGGTCAGTAGTTCAACTAAGTATATTTCTTTTTTCAGCCACTATTTGAGAATGACTGTAGGAGAGAAAAGGAAAGCTTTTTGGATAAAATGACATTGAAATTTCATCTGCACAGTTTTCCAGTAGACTGTTAAATGAATAATCCATCTTCTGTCTTTCAGTGATATGAAGGATGTAATCTATTTTTAGATATTGGAAAGCAGCTGTAGGAAGGCCTCATGTTAATTCACCGTGTACGCACAGGGCTTCCTCCCATTGTCATGAAGGCTTCTGTTGAGCTGTGGAATCAGGGTGTGGGATCAGAGCCTAGAATTATGAGTCTTTGGGAAATCATGGTTTTATCATACATATGGTTAATCCCAGCAACTAGCCAATAGGTTTTGTTCTTAGCAAATAATAAACATATCAAATATCTTGCTGAATTGACCCTAAAAGAATATAGGCAATAAAAGACAGTTTGCTTTTCATATAAGGTTATGCAGATTATTTGCTCTTTTTATCTCATCACATTTCCAAAATGCAATCAAGAGTAAACAAACGGAAAATTTAAGTGCTCAGTGGGCCACAGGGGACATCCTACATTATTTTAGCTAAATTTTTTTACTAATTTTACTTTACCCCATTGTCAAAGACTCTCCTATTTCTTCATGTATTAGTCTGAAGGAATGCCTAATATCATATTACACTATTCTTAGACAATAACCAATATCACAGTGTAGATGAAAGAAGCTATAAAATTTAAATTAACTTCTGTCCTCTTTGCCACAGTGAGCAGTTGCCTTTCTGTTTTCAAATGCAATACTCATGTCAATGAGTTTACAATTCAGACACTCCCTATTTTTCCTAAGTATAATGAACAACAAGTTAAATATGAATTTCATAACTCAGCAGCTGTTGATGAATACATAAGCAATCTAGCTTGCTAACTTTCATAAAGATCTGGAGATAAAGTCAAGGAAAGTTTTAACCAGATAGACTGGGAAGCAACAAGAAAGGACATTACAGATATGCTGAGGTCTTCTGCTGACAATGAATATAAGAAACACTGATTTCAAAATATTAAGACTTTGAAACTCAAAGAATTCCCAAAACATATAAGACTACTAAAAATTATCACAATGGGCAGACTCTGATAATGTACTCATCTCACTGTGCAATTTTCTGAAAAAATAATCTATAAAATAAAACAGAATTTTTATTATGAAGGTAAAACTGTTATATTAACAATCAAATAACATGCAACAAGAGCATTAGAAAATTCCTAATGGGAAGCTATCTCAGCTTATCATTTTAAGGTTGGGGTTTTTTTTCTAGAGAAAAGTAAAGTAAAACTGAACAAGAACAGGGAAAAAAGGCCACAAGAAGGCCCAAAGCACAGCAGCATAAAATAGAAATCTCAAAGAAGATTGAGTCTGACAGGTTCTTTTAAGAATCTGAGTGCGCTGAGACTGAGCATAATTGTAGTTCAGCAAAATGAATGATCCCCTCAAAAGTACATGCCTATTGTCAGAGCAAAAATACTTAATTTGGGTTCTAGCTCTCACGGCTTTGGAAGAGAGAGAAAATAAGAACAAAAAATAATCAGGTTCAGAAAGAATAAATTGCTATTGCTGACAGAGAAAGACTAGAGGTAAAGGTCCTTAAGTAGAACCCGAGGATAGAAGGTATTTCAAAAAATAAAAAACCACACAAAGGGTCCAGGTGATCATTAGATCTGAAATATATCACCTTGGAAATCATTAGGTGGGGGATTTTTTTAATCACAACAAAAGAAGAACCTGCTAGTTTATCCTGATTCTCACTCTACAGAAAACTAACTCTAGGACAGAGAAATGTCTCAGGCTTAAAAATCTGCAGTCTTTGGTAAAATAACAATGATTTCAGTCACCGCTAGCTCACAGCTCTGATTTCTGAGGTGTGCTTATGCCCTAGACTCGGTGCAGAGGAAACTGGTGAGTTAGGTAACACAGATGTAGAGGATTCTTCTGCATTTCTGATATACCTGCAAATTGCTCTGACTTCTGAACTTAACTCAGTATATCATTTTTTTAGTTAATACAGATTTCCTTTCCTTTCTCATAAATTTAAATAATGCTTAAAAACTTTGTCGTGAGCTTGGCAAATTCCTCTTCATTTTATATTATGTTATGTGTACCAAACCAGAAATTTCTGTCTGTTCCTCTCAATTCTGTACTTTAGGAGAACATATGGATTTTTTATTTGGTATTGAGTTACTGACCTGGCATTAGCCACGCACAATCTTTCTTTTTTGAGACAGTACTTAGGTTTATTTGATTAACAACTGATGCATTTTATCATTCAAATTTTCACAGCAAAGATCATTATTCAAAACACAGGCTATTGATAAACAGAGTTTTTTGTCAGTAAATCCTAATAAATACAAGAAGTGATTTAATGGAACAGTCCTCCCACTAGAAATGCATCAAATCTGACCAGTATCAGCTGCCTGTCATCAGTCCTTTTTTCCTATTTTGTTTCTGAATCTTCACTGTGTCAAGAAAGTGCTTCAGACACAATATTTTCCCATTCTGTACCATTAAGGTCACAGGAAACTTTTCTTGCATTGGTCATCTGTCTCTACCTGGCTCAGGCTAATAATAGGACTTCAAATATGCATACGTAGCATTCCCACGCAGAGATATCTCAGCTAGTTATAAAGACTATAAAAAAAGAAATGTTTTAGAAGGAGTCTGAGCCTCGTCTCCTCTGACCCACTGAGGTTATCTGCTCTGATGATCTCCCCATGCCTGTGTGTGGCTGCGCCCTTGAGAGTAAGATTTGTGGTCTGCCAAAAGGAGGCTGATTGGCATCTCACTAGTAAATAACAATCATTTTACTACTGGAAGCAGATGAAACTGACAGGCTGAGAGAGTTGGAGTTACTCAGCCTAAAGAAGAGAAGGCTCCGAGGAAACCTTATAGCAGCCTTCCAGTACCTAAAGGGGGCCTACAGGAAGGATGGGGAGGGACTCTTTATCAGGGAGTGCAATGATAGGACGAGGGGTAACAGCCTCAAACTAAAAGAGGGTAGATTTAGATTAGATATTAGGAAGAAATTCTTTATGGTAAGGGTGGTGAGGCACTGGAACAGGTTGCCCAGGGAAGTTGTGGATGCCCCATCCCGGGAAGTGTTCAAGGCCAGGCTGGATGGGGCTTTGAGCAGCCTGGTCTAGTGGGAGGTGTCCCTGCCCATGGCAGGGGGGTTGGAACTAGATGATCTTTAAGGTCCCTTCCAGCCCAAACCATTTTATGGTTCTATGAAATAAGAAAAATCCCTCAAACCATCACTTAGTCTTCTACAACCGTATCGTTCCCTCACTGCGCCCAGTTTGGATGAGGGGAACCTTACTTTCAACAAGCAATAAAGTTCTTGATACAAAAGTAGACATTCAGCCAATGACTTGAATGTACATGATGTTCTTAGCTTTCATGGCACAGCTTGCTCAATAATTTAAAGGGTTTACAATCTAATTCAAGATTTCTCCCAAGCCTTTCCTGCAGAAGAGAATTCATAAACCTCTGCAGCTGGTGGGAGCAGGGCTTGTGCAGAACCAAGCACTGTGTGGTTTCAAGAATGACAGCACTTGTCCCAATAGCATATTGCAATAGGCTGCAAACCATGGGGGATGATATAGAAAAGAAGCAATACAGGAAGGAGAATGAAGAATCCTACATGCACTAAGGAACAGCTAAACCTAGTGCCAGCTCCACCACTTGCCCTTTCCAGAAGGTAGTGCTCCTAGCTTTGTCCGAGACCCCGCTTCCACTTGATCCACTGTGTGACACTTTCAGTGAGTAAAAATAACCTTCACCATTTAAACATGGCCCCATTTCAAGCAGTTGGAGACAGAGGAATCAAGCTTTCAAGTTGCCATTTTATTTTCTAAGCACCTATTATATAGATTTATCTTGTATAATAAGGTAAAAGTCTGGTCCATCAGCAGAATTTTAACTGTAACACATTAAAAAGTAATTTCACTGCAAACACTTTCTAAAAGAAGATCACCACAGTACTCTGCTGCATATTGAGGTAAACATTTTGAGAACATAAAATATTCCTTTTAAGTGAATCAGCACTTGTTCGGGGATTCTGAAGAAAAACAAATTTAAGCATGTCAACCAAAGCACTGTCTCCAGTTCAGATGAATTACTCTCACAATTGCTTTAAGTACAGGTGGAAAAAGACAAGCTGATGCTACCTCAGGCATTTTGCTTTTGCTTTTTTTTCCACGTTGTCTTCATTTGATTCACTGGGCAATTGTCAAACACAATCACATGGGATGAGGATATAGGTAAGAGCCAAAATCCTGGAACACATTTTGGCAGTGTTCTTTTCTAGTTTACATATGGGTTCACAAAATATCCTATTAACTAATGCCTGAAGAAATTTTTTAAGTGCCACAGTCATCTGGGATTAAATATTCTGCCTCTGTATGTACATTAAGCACAGAATGCAGTTAGAGACAACAGTGGCAAAAGATTCATGTGCCAAACACATTCACACAACCCCCCAAACAAAATGAGATCCAGACAACTGGGAAATTTCCAGCTATGCAGTCAAGAAGTATTCGCGAAGGAGCAGCTTCATTTGTAGATGGTAAATCCACAAACCCAAAAAAAAGTTCATATGCTTGTTTTGTAAGTAAAAGGGGAGATTTTCCCCATTGCTACAAACTGTGTGTTGTAACTGGGAAAAGCTAGAAAATAGTAAAAATACAGTGGGGGAAAGATGCTTGCCCACATTTAAAAAATCTCTCATGAGGAAAACCTGCTCTTTCAGATGAAAATACTTGGAAGGATGTTTTCTCATGAACCTGTCAGCTAGTCAGCTCTGTCTTTAACCTCCAACTTGGTTGCACAACAGGTGTTTAATTAGGAGTAGCAATGTACTTCATTTACGTAAGCAACTGATTATAAGTTTGTGTGGTGTTCATTTTCTTCTTGCAGTGACCCATGAAGACTGCTGCCTCCCTGGAAACAGCTTCTCACTAGGAAAGCCATGTCATAAGCTCAGCCCAGCCCAGAGTCATCCAGAGAACCCAACAGTTAGGACTGCTGCTCTAGATGCATTCAGGGAAGTCCTAATATATGTAAAAGAATAACCAGACAGAAGATATGTACCTATTCTCTGGTGTTCCCCAAAAAATACTGTGATCACTTAAATGGAGATGAAGAAACACAACTCTGGGCATACGCCACTCTCAGAAAATGACTGCTTGTTTCAGGGTGTTGAAAGTCTTCAAAAGGTGCTCAGACTGCCACATTAGTCTGCTCTTACCCTAAACAACCCTGCAGCTATTCATGGTTCCTTGGGACTTCATAGTAAACAGATGGTCACATTCTCTTCTTTGCACCCTGTTGAATGGACTTCCTCAGCAATGACGGTTAGAGATATGCGGGTACAATTGAAAGAGAAATTGTCCTATACGCCATAACATGATAAGGCATTTCAGGAGTGCAGGGAAGACAAAAGAGCAACTGGCACAGCAGATTTTTTTTCTGCTCTGTTAGCAAAGCATAAGTAGCAGCTGTTCTAACAATATTCGCTTCTTTGCTCCCAGCAAGTGTTTCCCAGCAGTGGGAGTAGCAGTAGTTCTGTGACTCAGGACTTCACAGCCATCAGCCTTAGGAGAAATCTTGCTTATGTAACTTCAATGCAAATTCAGCCATAAGCTTGATTTGCAGTTCTTGTCACAGTGCTTCTCTTTTTAGTAAATATCTCCCAGATACAACTTTTTTTTTTTTTTTCACTAAATAAGGAGAGGGGCAAGAAAGATCCTGTTGCCTTGATTTTGGCAGTTTATCCTTTGCGCTGCTGGGGCGGCAAATTTTTGTTCAGACTGGATGTAATTCGAGGAAATTCCATGGCTGACCAGTAATTAAGGCTGCAATCAAAGATGGCAGAACATATGCCATTTGCAGAAGTGAGCATCCCAGGAATTAATTATCCATGAAAGGGGAACGTTTAGAAAAGCATTGACATTTTTAATCCCACTGCCAATATAAGTGAAATCTCGGCTTGTTGCAGATGGTCCCTTGGGCTTGTTCCACTTCAGAGAGCTCCTTTAGGGTCACCTTTATGGTTTATTTCATAGTTTCTATCCTTGTTGCTGGCATTGTGCCATGAAAAAAAAGAGTTAGGAGCAGAGAAACCCTTTTCACTAGCACCTCAAGAAACCTAGAGCAGCCTTTAGGTGTCCATCTCTAGCTGGCACAAAGGGACTGGACCAATTCCAACCTGTGCAACTACTAAGGTAGTTCACAAGGCAGGTTTGTGCCTTGTTTTTTACCATTGCTTTGTATTCTCACTAGCTTCACCCTGAGAGTAAGAAGAGAAGTGGCGTAATATAGCGGTGTGATCCTGGATGTCCTTGATGTTTCATACCCTAACTCTGCCTTCTCTCTATAAGAGGTTGTTTTGTAGAACAAAACAGTTTCTTGTCTTGAGATTGACAGTAGAATACACCAGCATGTCATATGAGGTATATAAGGGCTTTCTCACTCCAGTCTTCATCATGCTATATATCAGTTCTCTCGTTACAAACAGCTAAACCACCAGGAATATTTGGGGTATGTGTATATGGCAGCATTAGCTCAAACTCAATCTTGGGACTTTGTCTGGCCGCTCCTTCTATTAGCTCATTAGGAAAGCTATGGCATAAAGATGAGTCCTAAATCTTGCCTGGTCACTGTAGGATCCCAGGGCTCCCTTTGGGCCAGGAGCTTTGTGGGCTCCCTGGGTCCATCAGGGCAGGCCTGACAGCCATGGCCCATCCCACCACCCCAGCCAGGAGCAGGGCAGCTGGAGGACACTGGGGAAGTCCCAGCCCTGGGCATTGGGCACATCCTTTGGGACGGGGATGGGCCAAGGCTGGACTGGGACGTGGGCCCATAGGTTCTGTTCAGTAAGGACCATGGCTGGACACTGCGATGTGGCAAGAGCTGTAGGTCTGTCAGGGGGCAAAGGGCAAAGGCTCATGTGGAAGCAACTCCTATGGGTCCTGGTGGCGGTCCCCCCACCGTGCCTCAGGAAGTCTCTCCCCACATCGCCAGTGGGACACGGGCTGCCCTCACCCCCACGACCACTAAGCTAGCCCTGAATCCCAGCACCCAGCCCTCTGAGGGTATGTGTGGGATGCTCTCCAGACCCTTGGAGTGGTTTGGAGAGTCTTTGCAAGGAAAAGCATCCAGAGCAGAAGGTCTGGCTTCTCAGGAGAGATGTGGGGGAAACTTGATCTTGGACACAGGATGTGTAATGGAGGGAGATTAGCAAGCATTTGCTGGAAATCCTGCAAAGGACAGAGACTATTTCCGCAGCTGTGCAAGTCAACTCCTCTGGCTGCCCAAAGCACAGCAGGGAGGACTCAGACCACCACAGCCTCGGGCAATGCATGGAGTGCGTGGAGTGCATGGAGGCATGGCAGGGAGGCACTGAGGTCCTCAGCCAGCACAGCTCCTTGCAGCATGGGCATCTACCTGTAGCCACGTTTATTAGCACAATATACTTTCAGCCTCAAAGGAAAAAAGTCATCTCCCTGTACCCAAACCGAATGAGCTAACCTTGAAGCAAATCACAGTGTATTTCACCAACAGCACGGTGAAGTCCAGTGCATTCAGACTACCACTTCAATTTTTTTATGCCAGGTCAATCATTTGGGTTGCTTTATTATTTCTGAGTAGAAAAAAAATGTAGCAGACTAAAGAATACATATGGGTTTCTCAACTCCTTGCATAACTCAGTCTTTACACATTGAAAAAGACCATTTCACTGAATCCTCCTTGAAAATATATCAGCAAGCAGTCATCCACACAGCTCCACTGATTTCATTTTTGAAGATCTGGTTCCTTTTATTTCATTTATGAAATAAAATGTATCATGAGGCTCCAGGTGTCTTGCAAATTTGCCAAGTGCTTGTGAAGCTCACAGAACTTTAAACTCCTCTGGATTTCCTAACTTATTAATGTTTGTTTCAAATGTGAAGAAAAATCATTGCTATTTTGTTTGGCTAATGCAAGCCTAGTTTTGTTCAGTGCTAAAAAAAAATATGGAAATTATCCAGAGAGTGAACTGTTGTTTGAGATTTTAATATAAACTATATTAGTTATGGGACTAATAAATATAAGTATTTTGTAGCAGTATTGAATTTTAAGTAGGTGATTCTATGTCCTCTGAGAATTATTCTGAAAATACAGAATTATTTGTTAAGATTTATGTCAAGGTTGGAGAGGCTTGGGGTTAAGATGAATTTAGAGATTGATTATGCCAGCCATCGTTGCTACAAAGCTTTAATCTTGATGGCAGTGCCAGTGAGTCTCATTAAACTGTCTTCCATCGTTTCCAATGCTTTGTGCTTTTGTTGAATTCCACTCTTACTCAACATCACCGAGTCAAGACACTTACTCAATGTCACAGGAGCCGACACAGTATTTTAGGAACGTCAAGTTTTAAAATCCCAGAGGTACTCAGAAATTCACCAGAAATGCATGAACTAAAGAGAACTGAGTCTTCATCTGTAATCAGAATACAGTTAAACACAGAACGTCGGTGGTGTGTGAATATGTTGATAATTGCTCATGATTTAAGGAAAATCTTCACCCTGAACTCAGTTTGGGTGAGAGTCTGGTATCTGGGAGAGAAGCAGGGTGAAGAAAACTTCTCTTTACTTCAGCAGTGAACATCCTTCACAGAAGACGCAAGGCTGAAGTACATTTTCAACCCTATGGCTTTGTATCTTTTGAGATGTATTGCTTCTACCCATGCACACTTTCAAGGTGATACTCATACCGTGCAATATCCTGAGCCTATTCCTGGAGGTCCAGTACCTTTTTTTTGTAACAGATCACTATAGCTCTGTCCCATTTGAAACTGCTGCTGCTGTGGAGATGGGGTTTGCAAATCTGCCTTGGTACGTACAGAAAAAGCCACCATACGGTAACTTCTGGGGATATGCAGAGCTAGACTGTCTTCTCTAGTTGAAATTGCAGTTTGCCCTTCTAACATTCATCAGAAATTCTGGCCACAAATGTAGATTTTTCAGAGAGTTTGTGTGTGTTTAAAAAAAAAAGGCCTGAAATTAAAATACCTTTGCCATCACCTGAGAACAGCTGCTACCACTGTCAATGGACTAGCCCTGCTCATCACTTCCATCCCTTGCAAATGGTGAATGGATGTTCCTTTGAGTTTGCTTGGTCCTTACACACCACTTTCCACTCAGGCTTGGGATGAGACGGTTAATTCCACTACTGCACAGAGAAAGAGGCAGAAATATGGCCAATTTACTTACCTCTGGATACTCAAACCTGCTGTCTGTTCAGAGAATAGAAATCTTAAAATCTTACATAGGTAACCTAGTTTTGCAGCAGCAGATCTGACTTCTTCATCCCCATCTGCCACTCTCTAGTCCTGCATGATCCGCTAAGAAAAAAACAGTTGCATCTATGGAGCACAGGCAGGGAAGGCCAGATTTCTGGCCAACATTCAAGGGTACTCTGCATGCGGTTCCCATTCCCAAAGCATCATAGGGCTCCCCGCTATATAATAGTTTTAAAACTTTTTGGTGAAGTAAATGCAGCTTGTCAACTGTCACGTGAAGCTCCCTTCTCAGGGTGAGTAGTATTCTGTATATTTTCCTCTGATGAGACGTGCACACACATGAGGAAGCTATTTGAAATAAACGATCCTACTCCTGAAAGAGCTACTTAACATGAGCAAGAGTGGTAAAATCTGCTACATTCAGAGTCAAAATGAACAAGCCTTTACACACTATATTCCATGAGGAGTCCTGAACACGTTTATTTTTTTCGTCCAGTTTTATAACTTTCCCCCAGCTTCACATGGAAGTGGGCAGAACATTCAACAGCTCTACAGCTTGCATTCAGCATCCCCCATTGTAATGCCATTTGGCTCTTCCACCTGCAGGGGTTCACATTTAACCAAAAAATCTACATCTTAAGACAGAAAAAAATGGAAGACAGGCATGTCTCCTCTCTTTCAGCAGCAATCCAATTTAGTATCCTCAGCTGGCTCCGTTGGACAACGCACTGGATCATTGTATGCATGCATTCAGTTCCCTATGCAATTAATATGACCACATGCATAGAGGACTGAAGGTTAATGTAAAGTAAAAATGGAATGCGTGACACAAAATTATCTTGTAACAAAACAAAAAGAAAAGCCACCATTGTTTTGGTGGCATTTTACAGTATAAAAGAAACACACTGCTCAGACCACGAGGAACACAGATAAGAGTTCAGAGTGCTCACAAGCACAGTTAAGCCCCTGGTGTTTTCCCATGGTTCAGATACCAGCATTATCAGTTATAAAATAGTCATGAATTGAAAGAGAATCAGGATTCAGAGGAGTTCAGTAAGAGCACACCTTGAAATACCATACGCAGTTTATTTCTTTAAGCCAAGCAGCAGTGTGAAGTGAATTAAAGTAACTACCTTTTAAATACCTAATTATGACGACAACAATGAAAGTGCTAAAGCAAAAGCAAGGCTCAAGATAAGCTTGAGCCTAAAATGAAGAATGTTTGAAGCTGATTTAAACCTGATAAGGAAAGCCAAAGTCCATCTGGAGCAAAATCTGGTGAGGAATGTGAAGGGAAAAAACAAAGGCTTCTAAGGGTATATCACCAGCAAAAGGAGACTACAGAAAAGGTGGGTTTGCTGCTGAATGGGGCAGGCACCTGGAAAAAATGGACCATGGCCTCAGTGCCTTTTTGCCTTGGTCTTCATTAGTAAGACCAGCTTTCAGGAATCCCAGGCTCCTGAGACTAGTGGAAAAGTCCAAAGCAAGGTAGATTTACCCTCAGTGGAAGAGGATCTGCTTAGGGAACACGTAAGCAAAATGGACACATGCAAGTATGTTGGATCTGATGAGATGCAGCATGAGTGCTGAGGGAGCTGACTGATGTCATTGTGAGGCCATTGTCTATTGTCTTTGAAAGGTCATGGTGATCAAGGCAGGCTCTTAAGGACTAGAAGAAGGCAACATCAATCTCTTTTTCAAGGGCTAGGAGGGAGATCCAAGGATCTACAGGCTGGTTACCTTTGCCTCAACTTTTGGGAAAGTGGTGGACCAAATAATCCTGAAAGACATTCCCAAACATATGAAGGACAAGAAGGTTTTGGGGAGTAATCAGCATGGATTTACAAAGGGGAGATCATACCTGATCAACCCCACATCCTTTTGTGAGGATGTGGTTGGCTGGGTAGATGAGGGGAGAGCAGCGGATGTTGTTTATCTTGACTGTCGGTAAGGCTTTCACCATGGTGTCCTGTAACGTGCTTATAGAGAAACTGATGAATTATGGGTTAGATAGGTAGAAAGTGAGGTGGACCAAAAACTAGCTGAACTGCTGGGCTCAGAGAGTTGTGATCAGCAGCATGAAGTCTAGCTGGAGGCCAATCGCTAGGGGTGTGTCCCAGGGTTCAATACTCGAGCCAGTACTGTTCAACCACTTCGCTAATGACCTACATAATGGCACAAGTGCACCCTCAGCAAACTTGCAGACAATATAACATTAGGAGGAGTTACTGATACACCAGATGGTTGTGCTGCCATTCAGAAGGACCTCAACAGGATGGAAAAATGGGCAAACGGGAATCTTGTGCAGTTTAACAAAGGGAAATACCAAGTCCTTTCCCTGGGGAGAAATAAGCCCAGGCACCACTACAGGCTGGAGGTCAACCAGCTGGAAAGCAGCTCTGCCAAAAAGGACCTGGGGGCCTTGGTAGACAATAAGGTGGACAACATGAGCCAACAACACGCTCTTGAAGCAAGAAAGGCCAGTGTCATCCTGGGCTGCATTAAGAAGAGTGTTGCCAGCAGGTCGAGGGATGTGATCCTTCCTCTCTTCTCAGCACTGGTGAGCTGGGTCCAGTTTTGGGCTCCCCAGTACAAGAGAGACATGGATTTACTGTCATGCATCCAGTGAAAGGCTATGAAGATGATTAAAGGACTGGACCATCTTACGTATGAGGAAAGGCTGAGAGACCTGGGACTGTTAGCCTGAAGAAGAGAAGGCTCAAGGGGATCTTATCAATGTGTATAAATACCTGATGTGAAGGTAAAGAAGACAGAGCCAGGCTCTTCTCAGCATACCCAGCAAAAGGACAAGAGACAGCTGGCATGAATTGAATTCTATTTAAACATAAGAATAAACTTGTAAGAGTGACTGACCACTGGCACAGGTTGTCCTGAGGGTTTCTGGAGTCTCCATCCTTGGAGATACTCTAAACCTGGCTGGACGCCGCCCCAAGCTCCCCGCTCTAACTGACCCTGCTTTGGGCAGACAAGTCAGTCTCTGGAGGTTCCTTACAACCTCAGCCTTCCTGTGATTCCATGCTATGTGGACAGAAAAAAGAATGCTTCAGGAATTAAGCAGGTTCCAAAAGTCTGAAACCAAGTAAGGATGTTAAACAAGTACAGAAAAAAAAGGAGTTCACTATGTGGCAATATTCTGCTTCACATTAAAACAAGAGCTATAAGTTGGCAAGGCTTTAGTGAAGCCAAAGTTGCACATTCACATTTCTCTTATTTACAGGTGAGTAAGAAAATGTACAGTGGCATGTGTGGATGCAAGGATTACGAAAGTCAAATTTGGTCTAGTAAGACATCAAAATCAAAATGCTAGTGAGGGTCAAGGGAGAAGAGAATAAGATTCAAGGTTAAGAAAAGAAGAAAGTGCAGGAAGAGGAGTTTAAGACCATATAATTTGACTTGCAACTGCCTAGCGTTCTGCTGCTGAATACTCATACTCACGTACTACCTGTTTGAAATTCCTTTGGTACTTCAGCACAGTGTTGTGCTTATTTTATTTACATTATTGCTATCTTGCTAATTTTCGCATACTCATCTTGTTTTCTGCTTTCCTCAGCAGAGATAATGTCTATCTACTGCCAGTTGAGATGCCTCAGGGAAGTAAACCCACTACAGATTTAATGTTCTGTGTTTATGGCACACTACTTCATGATTTAAGATATTCGCTTCTGGTAGAATAAGGATTTTCAGTTTCTAAGAGTACTGCAATCCTAAAGGAATTCAGGTACAACAAAACCCCCAAACATTAAGCATCTTTGCCATATTCATTGTATTTATTCCTATCTTTCACTCTGCTACCAAATTAAATCAGCCATAAAAAACTCTCTGTGCACTTGGCAATTGATTAGATGTCCACTGATAAATAACCAGACTCATTATCCCTTCAAGTAACTTATATATACATATATAAGGCCACATACTTACAGCAGTGTAAGAAAGCCTCGTGAGGTTTTACACATTGCACTGCTCAACCTTGCTCAGGATCTCTCAGGAAAAGGAGCCACCCTGAACACTGACAGGCTCCAGCCAAAGAAAGAAACTAGTCCCAAGAGGATGTTAGTATGAATTTGCTGTAGTGCTAAGCAATTGACTGATCGGCTAGAACGTAAATGAAGATGAAGCAGAATAATTATTTCTGCTAAAGATGATACATTATTTAAATTACTTATCAGCATCTTAAGATTGAAATCACTAAGTGCTTAAAATTAAAAAAGAACACTTCTGAATCCATTACCCACATTGAGGGAAAACACTACTTGAATTCTGCCAAGTCACTGACCCAAGTTTTTATTTAAGAAAACATCAATTGATTTATTTTTGTGTACCTAACAGCCTCTGATATGTACACAATTTCAAAGCAAAGAACATTTCAAAAGATGGCTGGAGGGCACAAATCCTACATTTCCTTGTACAACAGAGACTTTCCCCCTCCCTGTCCCTCCTTGCAACTGTGTAATTTCCTTTATTGTTAATGAAAGCAGCTGCACACACCAGAGAATACAGCCATGAAAGCCGACCAAAGCCTCATGGAAATACTTCTCTTTTGCCAATGTCATAATTGCTGAGAGGAAGAAATGTCTTCCCCCTTTTTTAAAATCTGTTATTATCAGAGACACTTGCATGTAAACAGGATCTTAGTTTCTTGAGAGATTATCTGCTCCTACTGCTGGTACTTGATATTCATGATCCTTTCTCTGCAACCTCCAACTCATAGCTGCAGTCAGAGCTCATAGCTCCAGCTAAGTTATTTTAAGGTCAATAGCAAATAGTTACTTCCCTGAAGGAAGAAGCAGCAAGAGGGAGGCGACCCTCAGAAACAAGATGTATTTTCTTATTGATGGTCTTCAATTCCTGGTGTAGTGTAGATAACTTCATTGAAAGGTTGACCTCATTGAATCTTGAGATGTCCAACATGCAAGCTTCATCAGTGCTTTATATGGTCACATTTGAAAAGCAATGCATGTTAACATTTCAACCCCCAGAATCCTAACTAATCCTGCAAGTCCTTCCCCACCATTGCCATCCCTCTTGGACCTTCCCATCTGACCCATCACAGGGTGACCCTGGCTTTGACCCAGAGGTGATAATGTGGTGCTGCCCTGACTGGTGCCACACCAACATCTGAAATGGGTTGTTTCAGGAAAAAACAGACTGTGTGGAACAACAGTGGAGCCATAAGGCTGTTTTAGAGGGGCCTTTCAAGAAGCACGTGTTGTGGTCACAGCCAGTAAGTTGAATATTTAATATTTTGACATTTTTAGTGCAACGCAATGCTTTTGATTAATTTATATGTTTAGGGATTGCTGATGGCTAATTTTACAGTATTAGTGTGTTTAGAAAGGTGCTTCTTGCTTTACACTTTTAGAGAAATGAGTGTACGCAAGATTTATATCACACGTCATCTTGTATTATAAAACCACAAATTATTCAAGAAACTGATCCTATCACCAACATCCATTTCACCGTTACATTTTCATCTGGCTGGCAGTGCATTTGTATCCTCCTCTTCCTCCTTATATTCCACTTTCATGATACTTCACACTGTTTTGCCATGTGAACTGCAGCAATAACCTCCTTCCTTTGCATCTTAATAGAGAAATAAATCCAAAGCATAAAAAGGCAGTTTTGAGGTCTGGCCTAGCCCAGACAATTTAATCAAAGTCATGAATTATCATTTTCTAGTTGCTAGGAAATGGCACCTCAGAACATCTGACAGGCAGATGCACTTAAGCTTGCTCTCTATGACAGGAGAGGTTAATTTGATTCCAACCACTTCCCAATAAAAGGTGAATTTATTTGTACTCCTATGGCCAGCAACAGCAACACAGTCTTTTCTCACGGCATTTCTTCTCAGGTGCAGGGCTTTATTTTCATGAATTGTCTATTAAATGTATGTCTTACTTAGTAATCAAATGCACAGCCACCATCTTTAAAATCAAGAGAGAGGCACCCTGGAATTGAATCACCATTAATCTGTTTGTTAAAGGGAATAACCATTCTACACCTACAAGCACTAATAAGCTTTCCCTGGTATTTACTTAAAATGAAATTTTTTAGAACGCCTTAAAAATAATCACCAGACTGATCAGGGTGCATTTCTCCTGTTAAATTGTGTTTAATAATTGTTAGTCTGTTACAAAACTGCTTCAGAATATATCTTTCCTTTTATTAGAGTATTAAAGAAAATAAAGTTTGAGGCTTTTGAGAAATGAAAGCCTGTCTAAGACCATCTAATTAATTTACCTGAGGCAGTACAAATTCCCAAGGAATTATTAGTCTTATTTTTAAAAAATTAGTCTAGGTGTTATTAAATCAAGAATTGATGTAATAAAGTCACCTGCTATATTTCCTCCAGGGGAAAACTGTATACAACCTGGGTGAAAAATATTCTAAGAGCTGGCTAGATGTATGCTGAATACATCTGCTGAAATCCAAAAAAGTCTGTTACTTCCCTACGCAAAATGATCCAGCCATTGAGGGCTAGCACTAAAAACCAAAAAAAAGCAGAAAAAAATAATTAAAATTCATGAAGTAAATTGTTCAGAACTCAAGCTAACAGGATGACTAGGGAAAAATAGTGTATTTCAGACCTGAAGGATGAAATGCAGATTCACAAATATCAGATAGAGAGCTTTTAAGGCAAAGATTTATTGGTAGGATGATTGGATTTTGTCTTTCTACATCTCTGCTTGAAAATAACCTTTTTTACAAATGAGGGGTGACCTATAAATAATGTCCTTTGGCTGCATTTTTATGTCCTTTTCATGGTTTAATTATACCGTCTGTCCTTTACCAATTACACATCAGTACCAAAACACTGCTTTCTCATAAACATGAAGTACAATGTCACAAGTGTGACTTTGGATGCAAAAAACAACTCAAACTTCAGCTATCTTTTGCCAATGAATTAGTTTATTATTTAAAACTCAGGAGCAGACAGAGTCCAGTCCAGCTGAAGTGAGTCAACACCTTTCACTGTTGACCTTAATAAATGCTGATTTTACCCATTAATTAATTTTTCAGCATCTGGGGGAAAAATGCCAGGTTTTGTTTCCATTGAGAAGGAAGAAACAGAGAAAAAGATAGGCAGCAAGAGAAAGGGAGAGAGGAAGGGATAGGAGGAGGGAGAAAGAGGCTGGAGTGGACTTCTGGTGGCATCTAAAGTAAAGTAGCCTCCTGCTGAGAGCAGGGCCAACTGCAAATCCAGACAAGGTTGCTCATGCCCTTATCCTGCTGAATTTTAACTGTATCTCCAGCAATGTGGATCCCGCAGCTCGGAGCCTGCCACAGTGCTTGACCACTCTTAACCACCCCCAGGGAGAAGCACCCCATGGCTCCCTAAATGGGGAGACCATATGCAGAGTGAACATGGGTTTCTCTGGGTGTTTCCTCCCATGGAGGCTCTTCAGGTGTCAGAGCATGCACCAGTGCCCTGTGCATTCACAGCAACCTTTACCCCGTGGTAAATGCAGATGCAAGTGCAAAGAACTGCCTTGGGAAAAAGTTAGAGATGAGTTTAGAGGTAACAAAGTGTATCAGGTTTGCATGGAAAGGCTTTGGTAGTGGGAGAGGCTCAGGGGTGGCTTCTGTGAGAAGCTGCTAGAAGCTTCCCCTATGTCCAATAGAGCCAATGCCAGCTGGCTCCAGGACAGACTCATCGCTGGCCAAGGCATCAGTGGTAGTGCCTCTGTGAGAACATATTTAAAAAGCGGGGAAAAAAAAACCTGGGCAACTGCAGCCAAAGAGAGGAGTGAGAACTTGTGAGAGAAACAACTCTGCTGGCAGAGTTGTTTGCAGGTGTGTTGCAGTTGGATTTGCAGACAGGTCAGCGGAGAAGAGGGGGAGGAGGTGCTCCAGGCGCCGGAGCAGAGATATCCCTGCAGCCCATGTTGAAGACCATGGTGAGGCAGGCTGTCCCCAGGCATCCCATGGAGGTTAACAGTGGAGCAGATATCCACCTGTAGCTTGTGGAGGAACCCACACCGGAGCAAGTGGTTGCCCGTAGAAGGCTGTGACCCAGTGGGAAGCCCACACTGATGCAGGCTCCTGGAAGGACTCNGGTCAGCGGAGAAGAGGGGGAGGAGGTGCTCCAGGCGCCGGAGCAGAGATATCCCTGCAGCCCATGTTGAAGACCATGGTGAGGCAGGCTGTCCCCAGGCATCCCATGGAGGTTAACAGTGGAGCAGATATCCACCTGCAGCTTGTGGAGGAACCCACACCGGAGCAAGTGGATGCCCGTAGAAGGCTGTGACCCAGTGGGAAGCCCACACTGATGCAGGCTCCTGGAAGGACTCGTGGACCCATGGAGAGAGGAGACCACACTGGAGCAGGTTTGCTGGTAGGACTTGTGACCCTGTGGGGGACCCATGCTGGAAAGGTGTGTTCCTGAAGTACTGCACCCCATGGAAGGGACCTACAGTGGAGCAGTTCATGAAGAACTGTAGCCTGTGGGAAGGACTCATGTTGGAGAAGTTCATGGAGGACTGTCTCACATGGGAGGGACCCCACGCTGGAGCAGGGGAAGAGTGTAAGGAGTCCTCCCCTGCAGAGGAAGGAGCAGCAGAGACAACGTGTGATGAACTGACCACAACCACCATTCCCCATCCCCTTGCACTGCTGGTGGGGGGAGGAGGTAGAGAATTTGGGAGTGAAGTTAAGCCCAGGAAGAAGGGAGGGGTGGGAGGGAAGTGTTTTAAGATTTTATTTTTGTTTCTCATTATCCTACTCTGATTGGATTGGTAATAAATTAAACTAATTTCTACAGGTCTTGGGATATCTTTTAACTTAGGGCTTAATTTTAAAGCATCAGGTGGACAGGATTCACCACCAAAATCCTGTCAAACCACAAGGACATGATCTTCAACCAATATAACCTGGTGTAATTCCACTGAGGCCAGATAACTGGTGAGGAAACAAAATTGTGGTTAAAAATGACCTGATGGAGATCATCCAAACCCAGTGCAAATGAGTCTTTGCATATTTCACTAATAGAAAATGACATGAGCCAAAAAGGCTCTGGAAGGAGGTAACACTTCGAACCTGCTGGTCTGCCCCATTCAGACTAACATATTATATAGGAGAGTGTAAAGATTTTTGTTAGTTTTAAATGTCAGTTTTTTCTGTCCAGGACAGTTGCTCAACAGCGACAAAGAGTGCCTGGTATGAATAGTTTTGGCCATCCAGGGAAAATTTCATTTTATGTTGTAGTATGACAATCTGATTATACCCAAGAGGTTTGGGAGAAAGATATTAATTTTGCATATTTTCCCAAGGAGTGGCTGGTTTATGGTCCTGTGAAATAATTCCCTGCTGTCAGTCAACCTAGTGAAGTCTTTCTGAGCCTATTAAAGCAGGTGGTGAATGGCATCCTGAATGTCTATTACAAATAATTAAAGCATTTTTTTTAATACCTGCAGGTTCTTTAGCATTAATATTTGCAGTGCCAATCCATTTCTCTGAAAAATTATTCCTAAAGTAATAGTCTGCCGTAAATCAACACCCTCTTCAGCAGGTGTCACAAAAGCCTAATGGTCACATTACACAAGCAGAGATGTACTAACACAGGAGGGAGCAGGCCAAATAAGAACAGAGAAAGTGTGTCCTGCTTTCCTGCAAGTCCTGTAGCCTCTTGGAAAATCCAAACTGGATATTAGAAAAAATGGACATTTGCCAATCTGCAAAGCATAACTGGGCCAGATTTAAAATTCTGATGTGAAGACGAATCAAACACATCATCTAATGCTGCAGTAAACAGAGGCAGTGAAACAAAGACAAAATGTAAAACAAGTGTTACTTCCAAAGCAAAGTCTACAAAAGGCAAATGGAGTGCCTTTGGCCCATGCATATGGCCTGGAAATAAACTGAGAAGTGAGCAGCATTTAGCCTTTGTTTCTTGATGCATTTTCAGGAAACAAAATGGTTTTATGAAAAGAAAGACAGATAATAAACCTGTAAAGTAGCAACGCTTTTATACTCCTCTCTAGGTAACACTGAAGGAGCAAGGAAGAAAATGTTAACAACCTACCTGTCGGGAAAAAAATTCAAATTATATCCAGAGACTGGAACAGCAGGCTGAACACTGAGGCACTTACTAATTATCAGCTGGACATGGACCAGATAACTGTGATACTCAAACTTACCGTGAGAAAGAGAAAAGCTGGAATGAGAAAAGCTCAAAGAGAAAATCTGTAATGCTGTGAGCTAGACTTTAAATAAGGCACTGAAAAAACATTTATGCTGGGTATGTGTGGATGAGAGGCAGAGGTCAAGCAAAATCTGAAATGATACAGTTTGCCATTGTTCCAGGGAACTGAATATTTCCAAAGGAACAAAAACATGCCGTAAGAAGAGCGAGCAAAAGTAAGCTATAGAAAGAGCAAGGAGAAAAAAAATACAAATTCCAGCAATTAAAAACTAGTAGCAATGTTTAAACTTATAGGTAAAGACAAACCACATGATAAGCTAATGCTTAATAAAACAAGAACCAAGACCAGAACCTAATATTGTTGATGTAAATATTCTTCAGAAAACTTAAGATACCTAATACAAATTCAACAGTTGTTGTTTATCCTGGGGAAAAAAAGTGTATTGGTTCTGGACTGTTACAGAAACAACATTGTTAGAGATTATAACTGCCTTCATATTTATTATTTATATGTATATAGCCATAATTTCCAACACAGAACCAAAATATAAGCATTTACAACTAATACAATGATCTTTGTGACATTCACCAAGTGTAGAACAGAATAATATGCCAACCCTAAACTTCCTTTTTGATAGAATGGGCAAACTTTCTGCTATTGCCAATTGATGAAAACAATAAACGTGTAAAAAAGTATAATGGGATTAATTCTTTTTTTCATTTTTTTCTTGGGGGAAAGGATATCTGTATATGAAATACCTACCTTTCCAAGAGGCAGTGGTAGTTTAGCTCACATGGTCGCCACTCAACCTACTGGTGTGTTTTGGTTAGCTGCTGGCAGTTCTCTGTTCACTGGTGTGGGAGCGGTGTGTCTGCAATGATCAGGGCATGGTGATGGTCTCGGTACGTCGCTTGCAGACCAGACTTCTGCGCAGAGCTGCTAAGGGCTGTGCTGGCACTGTTTATAACACCCCGATTCTTTATTAATTAAAGCAAGTGACTAAGTTATGCAACCAATCACACCACAAATGAGTTCAGAACAAGCGGAAACCTTTACAACAGAAAGGTTATTTTTTTTCTGACATACAGTCCTTGAAGGTACCTTGGTTTGAGTCTGTTGAGCTACACCCCTACTTGGTCACCACCTAGGTTCAGTCATTTGGACACTCACAGACACCTGTAGGAGTTTTGTAGTTAGAAGGACTCTGATAATTTATTGATACCTGGCACCAGGTGTTGGGCTGTCCTGGCTCAGCGCACTTTCCTAGATCCAGATAGAAAGCACTGACACCATGAAGGGAGTTTTATCATTGTTTTTACTGTATGGGGCCTCTACAGACAGTTGTGTTGGAGCATCTTAAAATAAAAGTCAAGAAACAACATTTTTTCTATTCAGCACTCTGAAACACCATAAACTGTCAGATCTGTGCCTCTGTTCCCTTTCTGATGAACCTGAAAGATTTTAATTGCTTGCAAAAGTGCCTTTTGTAACTTATCGGTTTTGTAGAGAGGAAATTGAAGCATTTCATTCTGCCTAACTTTTGCAGCTCATGTTCCATGATCCCATTCAATCTCCCTCACTGACTTCTTTTGCAATCACTTTATCTTGCTATGTACAGATTACTAACGCGTTTCTATCTAAACAATTTCTATTTCTATGGGTTATTATAAATATAGATTATTAACTTCAGTACTATCAAACAAAATGGATCAAATTAGGTATTGTGGTTAAGTGTTTTTTGTTCTTCCAAACAAGTTATTTTCTGGCTTATTGCTAGTAAAGGGTCATAATTCAAAATTGTAACTGCTTTTAGGATGTTCCTCAGTCATGAAAGAAAAGTCAAGATGCCTTCATATTTTAGTCATTGCCACAAGCCAACTGGCACAGTCACCTCTGGGAGCTGAGATGCTGCCTTTCCACAGAGGGCAAGGTTGTACACCCAGCTTGCCACCCATGAACATGGGACGACCTCTCTGACAAATAACATGGGATTCCTCCAAAGCCCATGACCTTCCCGCTTCATCCTTCCTCTCTCTGCCATCCCTCTGCTATTCCCCTGATGCCTCTGAGATGCCTCTAGGATTTCACAGAAGCTGCCACCCGAAGTGGCATCCCTCCCACATAAAGCCAATAGAAGACATCTATCACAGAGACATGTTGCTGTTATTTAGTGTAGTTTGCTCATCTGAGCATTGACATTCAGGAAACCCAAATGCAGATGTCATCACCTCAGCTTCTGATGCTTTTTCCCATTTCCCATGCAGACTGCCTCCAAGCATATCAGTCCAGCCTGAGACAGAGTGAGGAGCTGTACTGAGGCCAACGCAAACCTAACTTAATTAGCCATACTAAAGCCATCTCAGATCTCCTGCCTTGCAGCCTTTGGCCTGACCTCTGGAAAGCAGATAAGCAAAGAAAACAGGAAAGGAAGGGACAACGTTTATCCTTAAAAATAGAACCCAGGAGGCTTGCCCCCGCAAGAACATCTTCCTCTAAGCTGTGCTCCTTCTTCTGCCATTCCTCATTAGCAGAGTTACTAGGGGACAGAGTCCTGCTGGTAAAAGCAAGGCCTTCTGCTCAGTGGCCTAGAGGAGCTTGCCAGGAGGTAAGGCATCAAAATCAATGTTCACTCAGACATACACGGCAGCGGAAAGCCCTGTTCTGTCAATATGTGCTGGGGGAGGCAAGACTCACAGAGTTTAACTCCCAGCTTTTCTTATTCGTGTTTGCTCCTGAACATCTGGGATTTAAGAAATATATGTGGAAGCACAGCACTGACATATAGAAGAAGAAAACAATCAATACTGTGCTTAACCCAATCTGAAGAATATATGGCTTGTTCACTTTTAGTCTCTTAGTTTAGCTCACACTGCAGCAAAAAGTAGTATTTCATACTAATCTAACACCAGGTCAACAGTATTGAGAATCGAAACAATTTCACTCAGAGCTTTTGAAGGTACAGTAGATGGGGTATTACCTGTGTTACAGATGAAAAGCATGTGTTTTTCTCTGTACTAATAACAGGCACTATGCCTGAAAGCTGATGATGTGTTTGTAACATACATCTCCTAACTTCAACCATATTCTGAAAGTTTCTATGGCATATAATTGCAAATTGTTAGTGCAACAGCCATACCTTTTGGAGTACAAAGTGACCTGGATATATTCAACAGAAATGTAGCATTTAACAAAGGGTAACACCCATCTGTGCTACCAACCAATAGAAAGGTCCAAAATTATGGAGCAAATGCTTTTCCTCATAAAATAAAATTTAATTCTTAAATAAGGAGGAAAATGTGGATTCTCCATTTCTTTTACCCATCAATGTGGAATGGGTTAAAGGAGGAATAAGCTGAAAATAAGGAATTCTTTGAATTGGAGGGGAATCAAAATTTTTAAACAGAAACAAGTTTATATTTATTCTAAACATTAAAAAATTTTGGACAATCAGGGTGACAATATATGAAATATTTTTCCTCCCAGTTCCCTGAGAGAAATAATTGTATTTGAGCATAAGAATACTGTTTCATATTATAAAAAAGGCACCATAACTGAATACCCAAATTTGCAATAAAGAAGTGGTGTTACAGGTAATTTTCACCCAGCACCATTTACTGCATGTTAAACAAGTGTTTAAACTCAGCAGAGCTAACCTGGAGTATTTTAAATACATGTACGCTGGTGCAAATAGCGCATTAAACTTCTATAGGAACATAATGACTGACTGACTGACTGATGAAAGACTTCATGTCTTATTAATGAATCCAGTCCCATGAGCGCGTCCAGTCAATTTTCTAACTATTTAAAAGCTAGATATTTTGCTCGTTTCTTCATTACTTTTCAAGGTTCCTGACCGCTATTGATCACTAGAGGTACTTCCTAGGATTTCAACCAGACATTTTCCACAAAGCCAAAGCAGTCAAAAGTCAGCAATGACAGAGATTTTAAAAATTATTTCAATCTTTCCCCACTCCATCATGTCAGAAGGCAAATCTTATTTACATATCATCCTTTGAAGAAATACAATTATGTCATTAATCAAAAGCAAACCTTGAAGGCAAAACAGCTCAGTAAAATATCCTTTTTTATCCTTCACATTTATAACTCTCAAGAGGGACCACGTTGCCTAGGAATATAGTGGACCGATTAAAAAAAAATGTCAAGGAGCAAGTTATCATATTGCAATGTGACTGTGGTTCATTTTAACGTGTAGGACATTCTCTTTACAGTACATGCCCCAGTAATGGATCTGTTTTCCAGGATGTTCTGTTCTCCTCCTTTTCTTTGTGCAGTAACTGCATCTGACACACCGTGAGTACTTTGAGGTCTGTTCCACTGTTAGATTGTAGCGTGTGCTTCTGTTATTAACGTCACAATTAAAGAGGCCATATGATAATTTAGTGACTATGTGATATAATTCTGTTTCTGTCACATTTGGGGTTAACTGCTGCTAGAAAAAGAACACGCTGGACATGTTGCTATTTGTAACACTCGCGTGATAAAAGCTCCTCAAATCGTCCTACACTTCCTTCTGTTGATTGTTCAGAAACAATTCTATAACAAAGGATCCAGGCGTATAAACTCTGTTCCTGCAGAAAGACAAGCAATAAAAGATAGCAAGAGATTTTTCGCTGGTGCTGTACAGTAAATAAAGGCTCTTGGATTGTTTTTTAGGAACTGAAGGACATGAAGGATGCACTCATATTCATTGCTATGGTAACTAATTTTGGTAAAGATGCTTTACTTTTTCTTTCTTCATCAAACCAGCAAAAGTAAAATATCGCACTAAAATTTACAGTCTTCCACAACATAATTTTTTTTTAATACTACAGGAGCAGCAAGAACAGTTTTGGGGAAGTTTGCCTAGAACAGATGCATATAGTGTACAGAAATTCCAGTTTGAGTTCCCCTCACAGATGTCCCCCACAGTCCCCCTCCTTTCCTGCTTTATAATGGATTCGTAACAATGAAGTCATATGAAATACAATATGAGAATCATTAATTCAACGACTCTTTTTCTCATTATAAAAGTATTTTTCAATCATTTTTGTTCAGTTTTACAGACAAAACTCAGACTGTCTGAAAGCAGGCGTGAAGAAAGCATTTACTAAATTGGACTTTGACTCTTCCGGTGCAAGTTAAATTGTTTTCAGCAAACCTTTGGAAAAAGTGGGGTAGGAGATGCACTGGCTTTGCCTGAGCTTTGCACTGTGCTTATAACAAGTTTCAGTCCTTTGGACCGGAATCTGCTTCTCTCGAGTGCTTATAATAGCAAACAGTACAACATCATACTGCTCTACAAAATGAGGCTCATAAACAGTATAATAATAGTAATGTGCCCCCTCTGCAGAGGTCTAGCACAAGGCTGACACAACACTTCTGAACTCCATTCCCTGGCAGTGCTTCCAGGGAAAAAGGAATATCAAGGTTGCCCTAGACTAATTTTTTTTGATCCTCATGTTTGCTGGATGCCATTCCTTTGAGATTTCAAGAAGCAGCCTCAAGCAAAAGCAATTCTCTGCTCGTCTTTTTGAGCCTCTGAGTGTAGTACACAGGTACAAAGCTGATATGAACAGATAGTTACTGAAATTTTCCAGGTTTTAGACATCTTCAGGACCAAAAGACCAACTTCGCACCATTTCCATGAGAATGTCAATCCCTCTTTACCCGCTACACACTATAAGGTGATTGGCAAGGAAAGAACTTAATAAAGTTCTCCATATCTGCCTGTGAAAGTTATTTTGGCTGAACACAAAGATTCTCTTCCCTNGAGGCAGACATAGCTCCCCAACACAGACTGCCCATGGAAAAGCTTACTTGGTTTAAGGCTCCCTATTGAGCACGCAGCAATAATTTGCAGAGTGCTTCAGGACCTCTGCATTGTGGGTAATTCAATTTCTCATAATATAACTCTGCCAGTTCAATGTGTCCCCTGTAGAGTGATAATGAGACCTGACAGTGTCCGAGAGGGCACGAGACTTTCAGCTGTATCATCAGAGCCGAACACAGGCATTTTAACCAGAACAGCTAGTCCTGGCCTCTCACGCAGTTGCCGCTCCCTGCTGTGCTGGCTTTCAGCAGGGCACAACAAAAAAGAGGCAACTGAGGGCTATTAGGCTTCTCAATCTCTTTTTTTAATATCAGGCTACATTTACAGATAGCTGCTAGGCCTTTTTGAGTAGACATTATGCTTTCCACTGACATACCCAGTATTTGACAGAGCTGTTGAAATTGAAACCACACCACTGGCGTTTTGTTGTTTCCCTGGTCTGAAGTACATTTGTAATACACAGTCCACCTCCGTTAAGGTAACAGCTTGGAAAAGCAATAAAGATGCATGATTCTTCCAGACTGTGTTTCTGTGGATTTCTCTCTCTCATGGATGCCTGCAAGTAGCATTTCAATAGACTGTGGTGACAAGAGCGCAGCATCTTTCACAAAATCGAAATGACAAGTGTGCACTTTGAACTCAGCGCTGAGACAGCTGTTGCTAATGAAAGACCCTGCGCTTCGGCTTGACTAACGTGAGAGCATTTTCACCACCCAGTTCCCTCTTGCAGTGATACTTCATTACTTCATTTTCATTCCATTCAAGATAGTGCGTAGTACAGTGCACAGTGTAGTGTGTACAGTGCTACAATGTCCTTCAGGCATCCTGCACTCCCACCTCACCCACAGGACATGAAATTGCTGTGAGAAACCAAAAGGGAAATCAGAAGACCAGGCTTATAATGCGCTCAGACTACTTTGATGCTGAACAATGTTCAGATGTTCTTCTAGTAATACTTATCTCTGATAGCAATGCTTTGCTTTGAACTGGGGTTGAATGGCCATAACTCTGCACTGTTTCTCAGATAGTGCTGTCGATCAAGGTACCCAACATTCACATCCTAAGTTAACAGTGGAAATTCCTGTAAGATAACCTTTTGATTGGTTGGTTGAGGGGAATTTTAAAATCTGGTTTTAGCAGACTCTCATCCCCCATACAAAACCTATTCATCACCTTTAGATGTGTAACAGAATACTGTTTTCACCAAACCCACATTTTGGTTTTGCCTCTTTGCTCTTACAAGTTCTTTTTTTTTATGCTCATCTGTTTTTGACCGTGATGTTGCCAGTCGCTTAGCAAAAATCCCTGGGCACCATTTGAGGCCATACTCTGTGACGCAGGCAGCAGTGATCATCTCCTCACTCTCTCAGCTCTAGCAGATCTTCTACGAGGAACCTTTGCAACTTGGTAAAGGCTACCTGTATGCCATATACATCTTTCCTGTTGAAGTTCAGGCACAGTTCTTTTAATGCTAATCTCTACTGACTTTATTTTTACATTCTTTTTGTGTTGCAGGAACCTGAAGCTACACTCTCTGTTTGTCAGGCCTCTCCTTTTTTCATTCGCTCAGTAGCTGTGATGTCCAAGCCCCGTGCAGGCCACTGGGCAGAATAGACCAGCTTGTTCATTCTTTAGTCTGACACAAGGGAAGAGAACAAAGTGGGAGAGCTCGGATAAGTGCATTCACTACATCTTCAAAGGACTCTTCCCAGCAAGCAGTGCTGTGTCTAAGAGAAGTGAAGTAGGATGTGGGGAGACGTTAGTAGCCTCCATTAAAATGTAGCGGGAGCAAGTTCTCCTTGTTAGCAGATTGCCAATGTTTGCATGGCTGAGCTGCATGGAAGATCTCACCAACAGGTCTTACGCATCAAAAAACAGGGATAGGCTATGTAATGCAAGACAGCTGTGTTCAGCTTTAGCACTTTGGAAGCACATTTATCAGGAATACTTGTCTGGTTTACAAGAGAAACGCTCCAGAGAATACAGTACCAGCCAAAACAAAACAAAAACCAGGTTAGAAACCAAAAGTAAAAAATATCATTAGTGAGGTGTTTAAGGAATGAATGATGACTATGTTTGAAACATAATGACTATGGTCCAATGAGAAATGCACACAATGTTAGAATATTTTTGTTCGAGTTAATACTCATACAAATTTCTTCTAAAAGGCAAAAAGTACTGTGTGAATAAACGTAAAATTATATTGCTGAGTGGGGGAAAGACTAAATAGCTCTATGTAAAAAGAGAAACAGAGTAAAATAAGCACCATTGCCCTAATTCTTATTGTTACACATTCATATATCTTCTTAGCTAATTTTGAATCATATTGCACCCCTTGCAAGAATCTATTACGAAACCACACTCATTTTGAGAACTAAACTTGTGATTTTATCCAGAAAATAACTGCAGTGACAGATTGTTAAAGAAGGCTATTTTCCTGAAAATCACATTTACCTGCTTTCACCAAACAGCTATCCTTTAGTTACCTACTACTGGTTTGGCCACATTCGTACCCCCTGCTTCACACTTTCGTGTGAGATCTGTGTGAGCCTACCCTGTACATCCTACCTACCAGCTTTGGCTAGGCTGGCTGGGGCCTTTCTGGTAAAAGCTAGCTCATCCTGCAAAATTTGTGATCCCAGGAGGAGAGAGGAGCTGATGAGGCTGCTGTAGGTTCAGACACTAGGCTCAGAACAGTAATCAGGTGCTTACTCACAGGACTCTTTCTCCATGCTAGTGCAAGGAATTATTAGTGCAAAATGTGTAAAGAGTGATGGGGAAAAATTATCAGTGCACTGGCAAGGTTATCTTGTCAAGTGTGTCACAGAATTGCTTCGTGTCCTAGAACTCTGTTTGGACTCAGGTGTGCACCTGAATTTATTCTTTCCAGAGAGCAGCATTTAATGCAGAAGCGAATCCATGTGGCAGGAGGAGCAAAGTATCTCATTTATCAGCCAGTCATTAGGATGTTTCTTCATCTGCTTTGGAAAGCAACCCAAGAAAGTAGGTGCTGATCATACCATACAGTTTCAGCTGTAATTTGTGCTGTGAAAGGAAGGACTCATTTTCAGAATAAACTGTGCTTAGGTAATAAGGTATGAAATTTGCAACGGCAGACAGCACTAAGTACTATGGATAACATTCTGAATTTGCTGTAGGCCAGTAAAAAAAAAAAAAAAGAAAAGCTCTTGACTCTAATGAATCTGGATTTATGCACCAATTTTGGAATACTGGGGGAAAAAAAGATGTTCCACTGAATGGTATTGGTCTTCTTCGAAACTGTCTCTGTTTAATTAAGATGTCCCACCGAGCACTGTGAAGCGTGGAATTCCATCAGCTGCTTTCAAAGGGAACAAAATGGAGCATGAAACAACCATGTAGAGTTAGCTGATGATTTCAGCTTGGAAGAAAATGACAGGGGCGGTAATTTGTGTAAAGGAGGCTGCCACTACAACTGGAATTTAGCAGTCAGGAGCCACAGGTGACCCAAGCAGCCCGAGGGCATGGAGCTTTAGGGGACACATTCCTTGGAGCTAAAATTATCACTCTGTAATTATTTTCTGGGGCTCTGCTCTCAAATAGCCATGTTCTCAGATAAGTAGCAAATAAGCAGTGTTCACATTCATGCTTGTTTTGTACGTGTTTATAGATGCATGTGGGCTACAGCAGCTAAAACTCTTCCTTTTTGAATATTACATTAGCCTTTTGCCTGAGAATGTAAACTGTCTTGTTTTCCTTAAATTCAACCTGCCTTTCATTGAATTTGTGTATTAAATTTAAAGTTGGTTTTATGGTGTTGTGTAATTTATTGTGGTACCAAGTACAACGAAATATCAAAGATATGTGACTGTGTATTTATTGATCTGTCTCCTGTTCAGGTCTCAAATAGGATTAGATCCCATGGCATTTCTAAATATTAGGCAAACTATCAAATTTAGACTTTCAGAACATTCTTAAAATACTGTAATATGTTTACCAGCTCAAAGATCTCAAATCTTTCGGTAAGGCCACATCAACATAATAACAAATTCTGAAGAAAAAAAGAGCAAGAATATCTTTTTCATGCTGATAAAATATAAAAGTGATAAATATAACCTTTTCTAGGAGATTACTCTGAAAAATTATCAGTAAAAGAAAAATGATCTAGAGATTTTAAGCATCCACATTTTGGAACAATGTGCTTTCTTACAAAAATAGTGCTTATACTATAATAGTTAGAGGCCGTCATTGATCAATATTATCATAAGCCGTTACATTAACATTATCATCAAGTAGTGGCATCACTAATTCATCTTCATACTTTTTAGTCTTGCCACAGATGCGTTTTTTACTAAATAAGAATGTGGAGGAATACAATGCTGTATGAAGGCAGAAGTAGAAATAACCAAGCCAAACTAAAGGAAGGCCAAAATCAATGCCCAGGAGGGAAATGAATGAAATTAATTTACCTGGAACAGGTCTGCAACATGGCAATACATTCATTTTCTTTATGGTGGGGAAAAGGAATGAAATGCAAAGAAAATATTCATGAGCTCAGCCACTCAGAGACACATCCAGATTAAAAAGGTAGACTTCTCCTGAGAGTTTTAATTAACAAGGCACTGACATTTTACCTTCAAATCAACAAGCTTAGGTTTTCATACTGTAGCCTGACAATCCTTTTCTATTTTCTCCCTGTACACTCATTTGAAGGGTCTAGNGGGGGGGGGGGGGGGTGGCAAAAAGGACTATAATGTAAAGGGGGATACACACATTATTAAACCTCCTACTTCACAAGCTAAGCTAATAAATATCCCACAGAATGATGAATCTGTTCTGGATTTTGGGTTAGGCAGTTCTACAGTGTCAGATTTTTTAAATGGAGTCCACCAATGTAGGGGCCACACCAGGTCACTGCACTTGCACGTTCATGGCTAGAAGGATGCTTCAATCAAGCACAAGCCCAAATGACTAAAGGGAAAAATCTAAATTGATAGTTCTAAAGGTCATGAGAAATAAATTCAGGTTGGGAAGGAAAGTAATCAAAAAGGCTCAGTACGGAAACGTTGTCATTCCTCAGCTTAATGAGTCCTTTACAAGAGTAAATAAGGGGAGAAGGATGAAAGTAATTGCTAGTTATGTGTTGAGCTAGCTGTGTTTTTGGTGCCTCCTAGGTTGGCAGTTGGTAGAATGGCTGGCTGTGATTTGGAGGAAGTTGTTATTGGCGATCTTTATTTTGAGTAATCCTTCCCTGGCTTCAGCTACAGAACATGGTCTCTTTAGGGATCTATAACATCAGTATAAATAATTTTGCTCCAGTCAGAAAGAGGAACTGTGCCCTTTCCCCCCCAGCTTTTTTTCTTTTTTTGCTTGAATATTCATATGGCTTAAAAAAGGTAGAAAATACAAAAGAGATTGGAAATAACCCCAGGTGAGCCTCATTCAAATAAGTGTCAGTAACATTATATTTCTTGGGTTTAGCCCTGTTGTCTTTAGAAAAAAGAGATTGCTTGTCCATACATATAAATAAATACCCTCTGGCCCTTCTGATTTGGTTTGATATTATGCCGTTCTTACTCTGTTAGACAGCCTATTCAAGACTGGGAATGAAATGAGCCAAGAAACTCACGAAATATTTTAGCTTCGTGAGAAAAGCCAAGATATCAAACACTGAGGTGCACGGATATTTCTTTGTCTCGTGCCTCCATTGACAGATAAGATTTATTTGGTTTAGCTATTTTCATTTATTCACAGGAATGGCTAATGTGGAAAGCGACTGCTGAGAAATGCTGGTATAAACTGGCAGAGCATTAACAAGACAATGGAGCCAGACCAGCTTTTGCCAGCAGAAAGGCCATCATTTCTACAGACAGGAAAGCTTTGAAGTCAGTTGACTCAGGTTTTCCTGCCTGAAGGTGGTACTACTTCTCTATACGCCGTAATACTTTGTACTATACAGTATGGGTTAATGATTTGAGAGGGCTGCAGCTTCATCTGCAGAGTACAAAAAAGTTGCCTGAAAGCAACTGCAAGTCTCTAATGAACAGTTTTGAGTGGACACTGTATTAGCTTTTCAATCTAAGGGGCAAAACCAACAATTTAAATAACAAAAAGTGCTTTCAATGAGGGGTACATTTGCCCTGTTTCTGGATTAAACTCTTATGGAGAGGAATATAGTATTTCTTCTGCATTAATTACAAGTTGAACCATCTTCTTTCTAAGCATGTATACACAGATGAACCCTCTCCGATGGTATCATAAATTTTCTGACGTGTAACAGTGACCTTTAAAAGTGAAAAAAAGAGAAACTTGACAAGCCCTGCAAGCTGCACACCATTTACACAAGAACTCTGTAGAATTTACTCTACCTGTGCCATCTGCTTATGCTAGTATCTAGAGGGCTATGTTCATCGGAGAAAGGGCAGAGTTGACAGAAAATGGTTTTCTTTATTTCATAAGAAGATTCGTAGAAAATAGCTGGGACCTTTTCAATCTAGTGTCACACACCTTCTCTTCTTGGATAAGGTCAGAATGAGACCTCATGGAGAAAAAGATGTGACATTTCATGAGATTCCAATAGTTGAAAAGTCCCCCTTCATGTCAATTCGAATGAAAATTCAAACACTACTGTGAAGCCCCATTTCTGAAATATTTCAGCACACGCTCATCAAAAGAAATTTGGTTGACAATGCTTTTACTTATTGTCCTGAATTTCACAAAAAAATATTCAGAGAGATTTGACTGCCATGACATAAACATTGATATAACAATGTTCAAATGGAAAAGGGGCAAACCATTTTTGGATGTTACCAGTTCAGACATTTTGACTGTGCTGAAACAAAATGTCAGAATGGTTTGATAATTCCCCATCACTAATGGACAAAATTGGTACAATCCTCCCAAATGGATCTATTTCCTGAAATGCACACTCCAGCAGACACCTGCATCCTCAGAAGAGTTTCTAAGCTGAACCTCCCATGGGATATCTGCAGTGTACAGCACAGCGGCAGGTAGACACAACTCACAGTGCTTCAGGAGCATGTAAGAATTATGGCTATGGGAGGGGAGTTCTCTTACTGAGTTGGTTAGCTCAAAGACAAGGTTATTTACCCAGGTAAAGCACCAGACTAGCCCATTGGCTTGTTGGCCGTTTGTCAGACAGCTCCACCATCTTACCCAGCACAAGTGTGCATCTGTAGTAGTCATCCCCCTGCACCACTCATACCTGCATGCTCTCTTTCTTGGCACTTGTTTATTCTGGCACTCAAAAAGCCAGCTGGTTACCCTGCAGAAAATAGCTTCCTCACCTCAGCTGTATTAATATCTCTAGTGCATTTATTTCCTTCTTTCCCTTCCTTGACCAAGTTTTTTTCTGTTACCCATCATGCTTTCATTTTCACTGAGACAGCACAATTTTTATTCAGAACCCTCCTAAAACTCAGTTTTCCTTGACTGCAATGATCACAAACCATGCCGTAGTATCAACATGCTTCCTTTCCATGCCACTTCTGAGAATGGGATTAAGAAAACGGAAAACAAAAAAGGAAAAATAAAGCTACAGAAAAGTCTGTATTAGTTCCTTCCTCAAGCTTTCCCAGGGCATCTTATTTTATCTGTGTATTTTTTTATGATTAATTCTCCCCATGGCAAGAAATGTTTTTACTCATGTTGAATGCAGTCATGAATATCTCACCCAAGCTTAACAATATATAATAGTAAGTCTGTAAACAAAGACAGTAGGAATTTTGAAATATCAGGAAGCTTACTGACTCCCAGGATTTTGTTGTCCTCAGATGATATGCCAAGACTGGAATGACTTTTTCAAACTAAAAAAAAAAGAAAAAAGGTTACAATTAAGGTTTGCTGATTTGGTGGTTTGTCACTTCAACACATCACAAGTGTCATCATCTGTAACAAAAGATGTTAAAGATGATGAGAAAAGATGAGAGATATAACTTTGGAAGACCAATCACAACTAAATTTAAAGGAGAAAAGATTTGAAACTTCTAGTCCAAGAAAGTTCCTAGAGGACATCAGTTACAGTTTCCTAATACAAATGCTGGCAGAACCAGCAGCATTAAGGTTGTACTTAATTGTCTTGTCTGAATTGCCTTGTCTGCTGCTCACAGACAAGGAAGAACTGATGACAAATGTGGCTATAGACAACTGTTTGGGTTGCAGTGACCACAAAATTATTGACTTCAGGATCCAGAGGATGTCTGGGAAGGGGAGGATTCGGAGTGCGGACTTGCAAACTCTGAATTTGTTAGAGAATTTCTAAGCAGAATTCCATGGAAAGTAGCCATGAAGGAGACAGGTGCCTTGGAGAATTTGTTAGATTTTATAAAGAAAACTTACTAAGAACTCAGGCTAAAACTATCCTGTTGGACAGAAATACTGGGAAAGGTCCAGAGTACAGAGTCTGAGTACAGAGCCCCTCAGTGAATTAAAATGCAAAAAGAAAAGAGCATACAAGAAGTGGAAATGAGGACAAGCAACAGAGGAGGATGTAAAAGCATTGTTCCAGCACTTAAGGACAGTATCTGAAAGGCCAGTGCTCAGATGAAGCTAAAAATAGGTAGGGACATACTGGGTAACAGGAAGAGATTCCACAGGAGTGCTCAGAACAAAAGTTTGGAGAAGATATTTGTCCACCGACAAATGGGGAAAAACAACCTCGTGATGCAGAAAAGGCTAAAACATTTCGTGCCTTTTTTGCCTGTGTTCACAGGCAAAGCCTGCTCCCAAACATCTCATATATCAGTCCAGTCTGGGAAAGCAGAGAGGCAGCCAGTAGTGGAGCGCAACATAGTTAGTGAGAGTGGATGTATTCAAATCCATGGGGCCAAGTGAGATCCAACCAAGGGTGCTGAAAGAGATGATTGCTATGATGTTTACCATCTCTGAAAAAAATGGCTATTGGGTGAGGTCTCAGATGATTGGGAAAAAAGGAAACAATATGCCTTTAAGAAAAATGAGATTCCAGAAAACTATAGACTGATCAGCCTTTCCCCCAGCTCTGCAAACACATAGAGGACAAAAAGGCAATCAGAAATGGTCAGTGTGGGTTTACCAAAGGTTGGTTAGCCTGATTGCCTTCTACAATGAAATGGATAGCTCTATGGGCATGGAGAGAGCAGTGCATGTCATACAGCTCAACTTTCATAACGCTTTTGATGTTATCTCCGACAGCCTCCTGAGCGGGAAGCCATGTAATCTTGGGCTGGACAGGCTGCTAGATGGGCTGTGAACTTGGACGGACCATCAAGTAAAAAAAGCAGGCAACATCCATTTGGTGACTTGTGACAAGCAATCAGCTTCAGACATCAAAACTGGGACCAATGTTGTTCAATATATTCTTTGCTGATGTATATGATGGGACAGAAAGGAGGTCCCAGAAAATGTCATCCTAAATGAGAGGCAGTGGCCGACACCCTAAAGCAGAGGTACAGTCCAGAGGGACCTTACAAGGTAACAGAACCTCAGAAAGCTGTGCTGTCATTTTGTGAATGGACTCATACATTGATTTTTGTAATGTTAGGAATCTAATTTACTATTGGTATAATTTGAATTCTCCCGGAATATGTTACCAGCTTTAATATAAGTGATCATTTCATTTGTTGTTCTCTTTCTGGTCTAGCTTGTAATTTGGCTTTACCAAAAATCTGTGACCCTTTAACCATTTTTTGACTAAAATTAGACAGTCCTTTCTGAGTTTTCATGTATTTGCTTTTGCACCAAAATGTGTTTTGTGAGTACAGTTTTTCTCTGTTGTAGTACCAATGTGAAAAATAGCATTTTTAGATTCTACCCATCGAGTTTGCTCTTTTCAGAAACACACAGTTTGGTCTGTCTCTTCATGTAGCTGTCTTATTGTCACACATCTAATTGGCTCCCAGTTTGTCAAGGTGAACTTTTACAATGTCAAACTAATTTCTGAAAATGTGTATTGTTTCCTTTAACAGCCCCTGCAGCCTGAAGAGACTGGAGTGTATTCTGTATCAGCTGCCAGCATTTTTCTGTGTAAACGAATAATCAACAAGTCCAACAGTTTGAATGGATCGGTTTCTTGACCACATTAACTTGCCCTGTGGCTTGAAGCCAGCAATGCATTTAAGCGTGTATATAAATTTAAACGCATAAGAAGACTTACTCAGCAAGAGCTCTAATCACATACTTACACGTTTTGCCTTTATGCTTTTAATGCCTTTAAGTATGCTCCGTGAGCAAAGAAACAAGTCCAGGATTAAAAGTAACCAAACATATAAGAGATAAAAACATTATCAAACAAACACCGTACAGAGTTTTTAAGGGTTTTGTTATCAGCTGTGGACAGAGTTCCCTAATTTTCTTTCAGCACATCTCCATCTGAGAAGACTGAAATTTTCTCTTTGAGTAGCGTACCATGTCTGAAGCATTAATTTCAGTGTCAACATCCATTACAGGATGTTACCCGAAGTGTTTTGCTATCACTATTGTGCTCTAATTAGGTCTCTCAATCCTCCTCCTTGTTTTTATGTTATAAATTTTAACAACTGACTCTTACTGGATTTTCAATAGTTTTTATCACAGATTTCTTGGAAAACATTAAACCCCAATCAAACCGTTAAGGAATTTCTTTCATGTCAGTTTCAATCAATTCCTTTTCACCCTTGTTACAGGATCAAACCCACCTTGCCTGTACCTTATTTTACAACAGCTATAACCGATGACATTTTTAGGCTTCTGAGAGAAGCAGTCATTATTCCTCAGAGCTTTGTTTGTACTCTCAAAGAGTTTTCTCAGTTATGGTTTTTGTTATAAATGCCATATCTACTTCATCCCAGTGCTGGTTCAAATATTGTGAAATAAAGTTGCCCAAGAGGAGCCCAGCCTAACTTTTGCAGTCAAGAGGAATTCATCAGATCATGAAATAAACTAGTATAAGGAAAAAAAATGCCATTAAGTTTCTGTAATGGTATTCTGTGTTCTGGTAGATGGACCAGCCTTTCTTTTTCATGTTTTAAACGTCTAAGTTGGGTGTATGTGTGTGCAGGGAAACATAGACCGTGAGGTTTAAAGATGTAACTTACTCTTCTCACAACATAAGCATTTATGTCATCAATGAAAGTCTTTTAATATTTCAAAACTAACATTTCAAAACTTTAAGAAAGGAAAATCTTTATAGAAAACAAAACTTTTTGTGTATCTAAATAGCACTAGAATTTTATTTTAAGCATAAAATTATAGTTAACATAAAATTTAGTTAGTTAGTTTATTTAGTTACCACAAAATAGACAGCATATCAACAGTGACATTGACTCACTGGAACT
Organism: Stercorarius parasiticus; assembly: GCA_013396915.1. Lineage (NCBI taxonomy): Eukaryota > Metazoa > Chordata > Aves > Charadriiformes > Stercorariidae > Stercorarius > Stercorarius parasiticus. The sequence continues at coordinate 138,513 of VWZL01004247.1, read as the reverse complement.
GCATACAATCTAAAGACATCAAAAGTCAAAAAAGATTAGGAGAGAACATGGACAGCCTTGTAGGGCAAGCGCTTTTCTCCCCTTCTGAACAGAAGAAAAAAAGGAAGCTTTCATAAAATAACCTTTCACCACTCCCAGCAGGAACCTTGGCAGCAACCCTCCAAAAATTATGTGTTGTTATCAAAATAGTAACTGTCTCTTTAGAAGTTTGTATTTATAAGGTAAAAATGCTTGTTAAGAACAACAAGCAATAAACTAAGCATTCAGGAATATTGACTAACCATGACAACGAATTTGGTTACTTCCAGGAGAACCCAGGCTGCTTGATACAGTAATGTTTCTTTAGTGGGAGTTCAATCATGTCTAGCAAATAGAGCTAGATGTTTGAAAAACCTTCGTTCCAGTACTCTGCCTTAGCATAAGCAGAATAATGTATATGTAACATGTCTGTCTTGTGGCTGCAAGACAAAACTGATCTCTGCTTTTGCTGTTGCAGGAGTATGACAACAAGATACAGTAAGTGCACTCAAGGGAGGTGTCTCAAAAATACCTACCTAGGGAGTTTACTTCTTAGACACTACTAGGATTATAATGGGTATTATTATGTACTTGAAGCAGTATAAAAATCAAGGGAGATACATCTCCTGCCTTACACACCGAATAATCTCAGAAAAGCTCAGGGCTCTACACATATCAAGATGCTGTCACATCAGGATGCCTGCTTTACCTCTAGCTGTAAGTAGAGCATGGTGGGAGATGAGAGTAGAGCCATTTTAAGATGGATCCTTTTCTGTCAAGCCGGTTTTCAGAATAGTACTGTACTGGATATCACGTTCATCAACAATTACAGGATGTGTGCATTTCACCTGTCAGTTCTGCTAACAGGCTGTGTGTGTCCCCTTGTGTGTTCACTCTGTGTGACATAACAGCAGGACCACAAAAGCACTAGAAGATTAGTCTCAGGACTTCTGTTGCCAGAGCACACTTTGTGTTTTCAGCAGGAGACTTATCTCATCTTCTGGAAGTCCTGACATCTATTTTTACCAGTTAGTGGTGTGGCCCTACTTCTGTAACTGTTGAACAACATGTATTTGTCAACTCTCTGCTACCTCTGCAAGCAATTAAAACTAGGACCTGAAAAATATTTCTAAGACAATCACAAGCAGCTAGAGAGAGGCTAGAGATTCGTGATAGCAGAATGTGGCAGAAGAAGAGCTATTTAAGTTTTGTAGACACCTCAGCTGAAAAAGATGTACACATGGGTGTTCACTTCAAGGCATGGATTGATCTGTTGTGTGGCAGCATAACAAACCAGCACCACTCTCAAGCTGTTATCTTGTTCTCTGATTTCTCAGCTTTTGATGGGTTTTTTTTTTCTGGTTTTTTTCTGTTTTTTTTTTCCCAATGTATAGTCCTGGTAGTTTGGTTGTTAAAGAAAATGTTCAAAATTTTGCTAGTGCAAAGATTTCTAAGCGAGTTTTCAGGTATCTCAGAAGATCACTGACAGGCAAAGCTTAAAGACCCCAGAGGAACCAGAAGAGCCCATGCCACCATTCCTTCACAGTCAGTCCCACCTGTTTCAAAGGATGCCTTACTGGGATAAAAACCAGAGTGTGTTCTGATTTAAGGTTGAGACCATACCTCCGTTTACTCTTCCTTGACTTGGCTTCTGGCTCACTGTGGATCATATTCAACCCTGATTGAAGCCAAAGAGAAAATTTTGTTTACTACTGAGCTGGGGTCTTATTACCTGGAAATAGGATAAATCTTTTGCAGTCCAGTGGTTACTGATTTCTTGTCTCTGTGGTCTCTTCACAGACTTTTTCTAGCAGCATACCGGAGCAGATGCATTCATAACTCTTATTTATAAGATGCTACAGCATTAGGTATTCAAGTACTCTCCAAGTTCACAATTATAGGGCCAAGCACTGAAGAGCAGCTGAATTTGGATTTCAGAGACACTCCAGACCCCCGGAAACCCCAGAGTTGCCAGACCTGGGACCATCGTGCTGACAAAGCAACCTCAGAGACACAGAAATGAGAAGCCTGGAGAGGCTCGAGACAAAAGCAGCCACAATTCTCACCAGGTTTGTCAAAACAGGTGGACTTCCTTGAAACGCTCCCTTTTTGATGAATAATCACTTTCTAGGGAAAATTCCTGACCAGCTCTCACCTCAGTCTTTGTTAGTGCTTTCGGGATCAGTTTTCATGCTAAAAATACCACTAGAAAATGAATTTTCTTATGGCTATTCTAGCAGATCATCTACTCCCATGGAAATTATCGTTTAACAAACAAGAAAACACACATCAGGCATGCATGAATCCAAGCCAGTAGGCCCCTTTCCAATTTAAAACTGCATTAGTTTGCACTGCGAGCTTATGTAGGATAGAGAACTTGCGTGGATGAAATGTAAAAACTGTCATCCATTCTTCTTGCTCAGGATTTCAGCTGTTAAAGAAACTAAATGTACTCCAGCTTTACTCTAGCTGTAAATCATATTTGCCTGTTTCCAAGCAGGTACTTCTTTGAGGCACAGATGATGCACACATACACATCTTTTATTTATAATGCACATTGTGCTGAAACATGCCTGCATAGTAGACTTTAATTAATGTTTTTAATTCTCTCTTTTCCACCCTTCATGACACAATGAGTCCCAGCAACTGAGAAAACCAGTCGAACAGAAGCTGAATGAATTTCCTCTTACTGAAGGTTGTCTTATTAAACTGTAGTTACAAAGTTGTTGAATAGGCCCCTGAATTTCCACATCGCAAGTGAAGGACGAATTATTATTGTGTTCAGCAAATGAAGTGCATTTGGTGCATTGGTAACCAAGGTCAACAGTTTGTGCTCAGGGTGATAAAGTCGTAAGACTTAAACATTAAAATGTCAGTACTGTCATGAAAAGGGGAATTTAAGAAAGATGCTTATTTTGCTATGCCTGTTGTGGTTTTCTCTGAGTATTTGGAAGAACATGGAAATAACCAGAAAGACTAACTTCTGATCTGAATGGAAACTGTAAGAGCAGAATCCTGGCTAAATCTCTTCTCAGTCAGGCTTTTGCCATCCCTGAGCTGCAGGTGATAGATGGAAAGTATTTAATGTAGCATTTCAAAATATGCTTTATATATAACCCGAGATCCGGTGCAAACCAAAACTGGGTGTCCACTGAGATTTTTTTCCTTTCTCACAACACATACAGTATGAAGCCATTCCCTAAAGTGAAAGGTAATAAACGTATATGTATCACAAAGAAATACTCCTGTTAAAAATACGTGACAGGACTGTCAAACTCATTTAGCACAAAATTTTACTTAGCTCAGGCACAGCAGCCTTCTGAAAGATTTAGAAGGCACAGGCTATTTCAGTGATGGATACATACGTTGTTACAGCAAAAGAATAACAAATAATATAATGGAGAGAAACATTTTTATTTCCAGTGCATAAAATAAGGAGCTTCAGGAAAGCTCCCCCAAACAACATTCTCTTATGATTCATTTTACATTGTCTTCTGAAAAACTTGGCACTCAGCACAGGTAGGAAGAAGCCGCTGAATTAAAGACCACTCCCTCAGATCAGGCTAGTGTTTCCTGCGTTGCTGATCTCTGCCTTTTTATGTCTTTCTTGTCAATTCATTCAACACTGTTAGTGGTATTTCTGTCTGTCTTCATGGTTTTTCAGCTTGTGGTAGGTGAACTCCTGGGGTCCACGTACTGCTTCTGAGGGACCTCGGAAATTACCCACCGCAATAGGTTTACACTTGTTGTGCCTCCCACAGCAAGTTCTTAGGAGGCTGCAAATAATCACAAAGCTAAAAATTACTGAATGAAATTAATAGATAGCTATGATATGGTTTAAAATGCCCACATCTGTATGGAACAGCCAAGGGAGCAGCAACTCTATTTTATCATCTGTGAAATAATATTGCTTACATAGTGGTTAGGATACTAAAGGTCCTTATTATACTGAAACATATTACAGTGGGGTTAAATTCTGTAGGTTTTATTCCTGTAAAATTCCTATGCCTGAAGGAGTTTTATCTGCTCATTTCTAGCAACACAGGTATTAACTGCGCATTAGCCAATTTAACTTACTCACTTTTAAAAATACCTAGGAGAAATGTTTAAGGATGTTCTATGAGCAAGAAAAAAAGAATTGATATTTCCTTTTTCTTTTTCTTGCTTGTTGCTTTTTGATTTATTTATATTACTGATGAAAATGTACACATTTGACTACTTGACAGATGGCAACCGATTCCAGAGCTGAGGAAGCCAGGAAACTGAAAGCACTCTGTATTTCAGGAAATAATATAGTAACAAGAAGCCTGGCAGCCTTGGAACGACACAATTTGGAGAGGAAGGCCCTGGACAGATAAAATTGGCATAAGCATGTGTATTTATCAATAGAGAGGGAGTCTGGGGGGGAGTCTTGTGCATTTGGCTCTTGCCATTTGCTGTGTCTGTGAAAAACTGCTAGACTGGATGGTCTTCAGGTAGAAGAATAAATTTCATGTGAGGAAAATGAATGACTACTGTCAATGAAGAACAGGCACAAGTGGACTAGAAGTCACTTTGTCTGAATAACGACAGAATTGAATTTTTTAACCCAGTTACATCAAAGGCAAAGTGAATATTTACATCTTCTGCATGCAGGAGACAGCCCTAGATAGACTGGTAGCAGCTTTATCTGAGATTCAGAGCCTGCACTCCCTTCAACATGGGCGTTTTAATTTATGCACTAGTGGCAGTTTAGGACTCAAAAAGAGCTGCACATCCAGAAGAGAAAGGAAACAGAAGACCGAGAAGGCTCTGGGGAGACCTTATAGCAGCTTTCCAGTATCTGAAGGGGGCCTACAAGAAAACTGGGGAGGGACTTTTTACAAGGGCATGTAGTGACAGGAGGAGGGGTAATGGCTTCCAACTGAAAGAGGAGTGATTTAGATTAGATATTAGGAAGAAATTTTTTGCTATGAGGGTGGTGAGACACTGGAACAGGTTGCCCAGGGAAGTTGCAGATGCCCCATCCCTGGAAATGTTCAAGGCTAGGCTGGATGGGACTTTGAGCAGCCTGGTCTAGTGGGAGGTGTCCCTGCCCATGGCAGGGGGTTGGAACTAGATGATCTTTAGGGTCCCTTCCAACCTAAACCATTCTATGATTCTATGATTCTAGGACTAGTTTGGAGTTCAGATGCCCAGCTAAAGGATTCAGAAACTTCTCTACTTTTTTTCAGAGTTCAAAATATTTATTTATTTATTTGCCTTTTCTGTATTCTTTCTCTGATTTCCCTATGGGAAAAAGATAATCGGTCTCCAAGTAATCACAATTATTGAAAAGGAAAAATACTTTTTTCTTTTTCTTGAAAACATGCAGGGCTATCAGTAAGCATGCCAAACTGATTTTCACTCCCTTTCACCATTGCTCCTGTTATAACTGATTGATATTTCTCATTTGCACCAGTGTCTGTGAAAGAATAGTCAGGCCTGTACAGTTCTGATGCCCTAAGTTATTTCCATGAACCTGATGGTTTTATGAAAAATAATAACCATTGGAATAAAAGAATTCAGAGCTCTATTCTGTGTAACTCAGCAAAGCTCAAATGAAATCATTGTAACTATATGTATTTACTTCAGGGGATCTGGTGCAAGATTATAGTTCTGACATGCTAATACAAAGTTTTTAGAGCTTTTTCCCTAATCTGATCTTTATTCTAAACTGAATAAGGAAATTCTACACAGATTAAAGGGCACTGTGCACTGCATTGCTGTCCCTCACTAATGAATGATTCTGGGTACTACCCCCAGCTACAGAATCAGTTCCTTCTCAATCGAGGAGACATTGTGGTGAAGCTCCAAGCCGCAGGGGTCTTTCTCCTTTACCAGCAGTAGTGTGATGCAGCACTGAAAATGAATGACAATTAAATATGTCTGTCTCTCCAGACATTGAGGAAGTTAGGAAGAGAAAAATGAGGCTTTCCCCAGAATTTTGAAGGTAAAAAAGTTTTCCATTTAGAAGGGAAATTATATGTCAGTGTTGCCCAAGACAACTGGATTTAATGAAAAAGCCAGAGAAATTTTGGTTTTCTGGAGCATCCTATTTTCCTAAGCAATGAGTGTCTATGTGTCTTTTTTGCAGACATGTCCATTAACTTGATAAATGCTTGAGACCTATACTTGTTTCTACTTTCTTCACGTTTGATGGATCGTCAGTGTCTATAATAAGAAGGTATTGATGAATCTACATCACATGTATATAAACATAGGTTGAAAAAAGTTAATCTAGTTACAATCTCGGAAAAGCTTATTGTATTCACTCTGCTGTCAGAAAGAAAAGAAGTGCACGCAAGTGTAAATATTTTATTCTTCTGGTGCACCTGTAATTAAAATACAGAATGTTAATGTATGCTTTAAATTACCATCATCATGAAAACATGAGCTGGGGTCTGGGGGAAGATTTTTGTTTGCTTTTGCTTTGTTTTTTGGGTTGGTTTTTTTCATGAGGGTATTTGATTTGTTGGACTAAAAAAGGAGGAAATTAGATTGTTAAGTAAACGAGATACTTTCCTACCAGGCTGTGACTTCAAGTTCAAAGGACCATGAATTCACAGAAGCAGTTCTAAACACAAGAAA